>MJUT01010276.1:1357676-1373787 GCA_002080005.1 Gigantidas platifrons | reverse complement strand
GTAATGAATTAATCAAGTAGAGTTACCCCCCTCCCTAGCTGACATAAAAATAAAAAAGACAAATGCAGTCATTTGGCAATTTGGACATCCACTGTGTCAATTATAAGAATTCAAAAGCTTTTTATTATTGGTAACTAGTTATTTTTTATCTCGCAAACAAAGAAACTAGCAAAGGATGGGTGTGTGATAACTTTCCTCGACAATTTTCATTTTGTTCTGGGTGCCATCCATGAAAAGCATAAATTTAAATATTTTTAAAATCTGACGGTAAAAGTTTGTAAAATTTGGTGCAATGATGTCTATATGTCTATTCTTCAGTGTGACATTTTTTGGTGGAAATTAAATGCCGTTTCCACTGTTTTGCACGTGATTATCTCCAAACTGAATATTCAGATATGCTAGATATTTCATATTTATTCAACAACAACACTCTCAAGTGTATTAAAGCTAAAATATTCCCTTTCCATCAGAAATAAATGTGCATATCTATTAGAATCTTCCGAAACTAGTATTACCATCTAGCGTCAAGAATACCCCCAAAATTGCTATTTTTAGGATGAGCTATGGAGAAAACGGCACGGTGAAATTTTTTTAAACTTTGGCAGATAATGTATTTAGACATAACTATTCCATGATGCAAATCTTAAAAAAATTGAATGATGGGAAAATTTTAGGGTAACCCAGGTCTACACCCTTAATAAACAAAATAATTAATTTGAATTTCCTCCTTTCCATATCTAATATTTCAATGACGACACAATAACATTATATACCTCCAATTAGCAACCTCAATGCCTATCGTTCCTATCATGTTGTTAGCAACACTGCGGGGGGGTTTATTTTTTTAAAATTTCAACAATGAAAATGAATAGTAAAATAATACAACATGTAGAAAAAAAGATAAAAATCAATACCCCCCTGAAACTCATATATATGTCTGGTAACTATCCTGGCTCGGAACAGACACTTCAATAAAGAGTGGCGTAGCAAGTTAGTTTTCTTAGAAATGAGAAGCAGACAAGGAATGCCATGTTTTACATTGGTCTTCTCGATTATATAGAAACACAATATACGCCATTAACAAATAAAAGCATAAATCGTGTTCTCCTGCAAAATACATACCGTTTGTTCCAGTAAGAATAATTTGAAGATACTAAAAGGGTAAACAAGAGCCGAATATCGAAGGTCAAACAATAAAATGACAAAAGGACAAGCAATTATCTACAAAATACTACTCACTTACAATTTAAGCAAAAGCACTCCAGAGAGGTTACATAACCGCCACCGAACGCTGTGACACAGATACTCCGTAACAGTTCTTCAAGTCGTGGTCATAGAATGCTACATATAAATGGAAAGTTTACATGGGAACATTTGTCGTAAGATGTTGTTCTTAATAGACCCTCAATGTTAATTTTTAGGTGTAGACGAAGGCGTAAAGCAGGCCTAGTTGTATTTTGAACAATTTCTTCCAGATTTACACGCAAAACGATATTGTATGGACAACAACATACTTGTCATGTTGGTAAGAAGCTATTCAGCAACGCTTCGTTCTTTGCAGATTCATGTTGCGCGAGTTCTCGTTTACCTATTCAGTTTTTTCTTAATTTCAATTTGTATCAAAGACAGCCAGAAACAGTTTCTTTATTATTTCCTCTCTTACATGTTTTGTTACATTGTTAGACAATATGGGCGGGATTTCAAGTTAGGTGGCGCACTTACAATAATCGGGCCGAACGGAGCGAGGCGCGAAAATTGTTGGGGTATTTCGTATTAAAAATCACAATTTTACGCAAAAAAAAACATATTTTCTTTCAATTTTAGGGGGGCGCCGGGTGTGCCCCCCCCCCCCTGGATCCACCCCTGGACAATTGGTACTATAAAGCGACGTTTTAAAAGAAAAGGATAAATAAAAGTCTGTGACAGTTTTTTGTTTACAATTTGATGCAAACAAACGCATTTCCATAAGCAATATCAAAATAAGTGTGTCACACATATGTTGTAATGACATTGTGTATGGTGTTTAATGCCACTTTCAACAATATTGTATTTACATCGTGACTCAGTTTTATTGGTAGAGGAAACCATAGTACCTGGAAAAAAAATAACCGACCTGTCGCATGTCACTGACAAACTTTATCACATAATGTTGTATCGAGTGCGCCTCGGTATGAACAGGGTGCGAACACACAATTTTAGTAGTGATAGGCATTAATTGCACAGGTAGCTGTAAATTCAACTACAATACGATCACGACCACGATGGCCTCCAAATTAAATAAAAATGGATGGTAAAGAATTAATCATATTTACACAGAAAAAAACTGATATTTGAGCAAATTAATGTTAAGGAAAACCGAACGGCCAATCGCAAATAGACAATCGAAGACTATAACAACATTGGCACACAAGACACAAGACGAAGATTTACAAAGCAAAAACATCACAACACAGAAAATAAAGCTATGTCAATGTCAGTGACTAGGTGATAATGATGCAATATTCAACGTGTACTTTTACAACTATCTGTCCAATCAGTGATAAAGTTCATGGCGAGCTGTACTCGAGACAACATTATATCAGTGACTTGTGGCAGGTCGGTGATTTTCTCCGGTTTCCTCCACCAATAAATCTGACTGCCACGAAATAGCTGAAATATTGTTGAAGTGGCGATAAACACAATAAACAAAACCAAAAACATGTACTTTTACTTATCAGAGGGAGTATGATATAACACTAGCTCGAAATATAATAGTATATAGGATCAGGAACCAGGGGAGGATCCAGGATTTCAAGTTAGGGGGCGCACTTAAAAAAAAACCGCGCCGAGCGGAGGGAGGCGCGAAAATTTTTGGGGTATTTCGTGTGAAAAATCACGATTTTTACTGAAAAAAATCATATTTTTTCCAAGCTTAGGAGGGGGGGCCGCGCTCCGGGTGCGCCCCCCTTGGATCCGCCCCTGGGAACATCCAAAATGAACGGTTTTCAGTGGTATTCGGGTTGTTCAATCTTTAGTTTTCTGTGTAGTGTTTTTTAGGTTATTATTATTATTATTATCATTATATTGTTTGTACTATTCTTTTCTTTTTTGTCATTGCATTGTCTGTCCTTCAATTTAAGGGCCCGGGTGGCTCAATGAGTTAGGTGGTTGGATCTAACAACTCATACAAGCCTATCACCAATATGGCGTGGGTTCGCGTCCAGCTTTGTAAATTACAAAAAAAGATGCACTCGACTCGCAGCCGCAAGTGATTAAGTTTACCTGTTGCTTGCCCAGGGTCGGTGGTTCTCTCCGAGTACTCCAATTTCTTCCACCACTAAAACTGGTCGCCATGATATAGCTGAAATATTGCTGAAAGTGGCGTTAAACACCAAAAATCAAATTCAAATTCTTCAATTTACGGCTTCTAAATACCCAATTAGGTATCTTCAAACTTTTCTTATTTAGATGGCAAGAAATTACCGCTTTGAATTTAACATTAAAACTATTTTTCAATATAAGTGTGAATTAAATTTTATTAATTTCAAGCATAATTGGCATTACTTCGGCAATAGAGTTCTTTTTATCTGTCAATTTTCGTCGGTTTTCTGTTCTCCTGGATTGTTTCCTGTTCTTGTAACACACCACTGCCAATGTACATCTTCTCAGAGTATTTAAGCAGTTCGTATTCATGAACAGGTAAATAAAACTATTTGTTCCACTGTTACTTGCAGCTATGAAATGCAACACAAACCATAGTAAACGATGGTTTAGATTAACGTATATCGCTGGTTTTACGTCACCAATTAACATCATTACATGTGGTGGCATCCATGTTATAAAAAATATTACAACCAATGTGATCAACATTTTAATAGTCTGAAAAAAAATTTGTAAAATAAAATAAATATCGCACAAATGAATGCATAAACAAATAACAATATATATGTTTATAAGTAGTAACCCTAAATACTGTGTTAGTAGTAAAAGATACAAGACAACTTTAATTGATAAAGTAGAAAATGGGTGGACAGAGCAAGAGGACAACATAGTTTGTCGTGATTATGCATAATTGAGGCACAGTGCGTTGCAATATAACTCAAGCACAACAATCATTCCTCAATTGACTTCTGTTTTGTATATTTGTTTTTGTTTGTCTTCGTCTTGTGTACCCTATGTTGCCAGTTTCTCTGGATTGTCCATTTTTTTATTACCCGATCGGTATTCGCTAACGTTTATTTACAGCTAGGTTAGCTCTGCTTCGTGCATTGACCTACATCTATCAATTAACAGCCATGCCGGGTTGAGAACGCAAATTTACGATAAAGCAGGTGATTTCAATTTATTTTCACACTGTGAAATTTCAATTTCTATACAGCGACATTTCAGTAGCACCTGCATATGGAGTATTTTATCTTTCAGTTGATACGGTGTTCGAGAGCTTGTGGCTCTTACATGGATTTTCATGCGAGAGGGTTGCTGCTAATAAAATAAGCTACTAAACCAAGTGTTCTTAGAGGTTAAACTGCAGTCATCACTTTGAAAGATATATGATCGCCGTCATGACTGGAATAACCATTACGAAATATCTGAGTCGCAGATGATTACAAATATGTAAGGGGTACCCTGACATAATAAAGAAATACTAGTAAGTCATTCTCCAAATACACGAGTTTCCAATCCTGTTTATTGCATCATAATAGTCCGAGGAAGATACTATAAGTCAACAAATAGTAAAACAGCTAATGTAAGACATGTGTGAGGATACAAAGGGGTAATCAGATCCGTAAATCGAAGAAGGACGGACAATACAATGACCATAAGGTGTCAAACCACTAATTCACCAATCAGAGCTTGGAACATATACGAAAGTAGTCCCTTTTCAAGAAAAAAGTTCCATTCACTTTGTAGTATTGTGAAAACTACTGAATGGAATGGACTAATTAAAATTGATAATTTAAGTTAAATAGATAGGGATTAATTTTAGCCCAAATATGACGGACTTAGTTGTATTTTAATACCTCTATGGAGGATTTGATGCATGACCTATAGATACTGAATTTCTTGGGGATGACCGAGCTATTTTTAGAGTAGGTGCTTTCCGTAGCATGGCATTTAACTGCAAAATTTTAAACATGCCCTGATATTTTGACAGAACGTAGAGGAATCATGTACGTTTCAGAAAATATATGGTCTTGGAAAGGTTAAACTTAAGATAAAATGACCAGGTAAGCTCGAAAAAACACAAATTTAGTAGAAAACCTTAAAGAAATTAATTAGTGGTTTTACACCTTAAGAAAAAGCTATCGACGGAATTGATATTACAATGGTTTTGTATTTTAAAATAATTACATTACTTCCGTTTTTCATTGAAATGTTGCAGTATGATTGGTTATGAAGTGGTCACATGATTATAAAAGAAATGTGTCATATCCCAATGAAACTCAAACCCGAAATTGCACGTGCCTCCATGACGACGTCAGATTTAAACAATCAATGGCGTAGTAATTTCCAACAGCAAATAATCTAACACAAATAAAATTCACAACAAAAAATTCAACTATATTAAATTTTGGTGTGATTTAAATATAATTATAAGAATTGAATGCATTCTTTTGAAGTTTCATTGGGGTATGAAAGCGTTGATCGAAGCACATTTTCAACATGAAGCGCTTACCGCACTTCATTGAAAATATACTTCGGTCAACGCTTTCATACCCCAATGAAACTTCAAAAGAATGCATTCAATTCTTAAATGACAATGATACAAGAGTGATTCATTGTGTGAGAGGGTCGTCTGTCGTGGCAGCGATCGTATGATCGTTTGATGTACGTCTAAATATGCAGTCACGATTAAAGTTTGAGTTCGATTCATGCTAATAACGAGATTAAGATTAAGAAATTTAGGTGATTCTATGTCAGCGACATACGGCAGGTTGATGGTTTTCTCCAGATACTCCCATTTACAAAAATCAAACTGACCTCTCCGATATAACTTAAATACCCTTCAAACTTGCATTAAGGTGGTACAATACACTTCAGGTAAAATTTGATCTGCTCGTTTAATTTTTTTTTTTTTTTTTTTGGCAGTGTGTTTGAATACATCCACTAATAAATATCAAAATTTTAACAAATTCCAACCAACAGACTCAGAGCTATGAATTCACTAGCCACATAGCAGCTTTTCTCTCTGTTATTTTCATCACCGAGATGCTTGAAATCTGCATACAAACATCATATGATCAAAACGTTCAACTTATTTTAAAGATTTATCTTCCTGTAGTGTTAGGTACCACCTTAAAGACTTTTAATTGTAATGCAGATGTTAATTTTTCTTGGTCTTGTGCTTAAAGAAAATGCCAGTTAATGAATCTGATATTTGCACTGGTGGGTTTAATTTTCAGACATGTACATATATGATTTCACCAGGTTTGTAACAAGAGTAACACGACGGTTGCCACATGTAGAGCAGGAAATCCTTACCCTTCCATCCGGAGCCTATGAGTTCACCACCGATCATTAATGGGGTTCGTGTTACTCGATCTTTAGTTTTCTGTGCAATTTTTTGTAGATCGTTGTTTGACCTTTTGTCCTTTTTCATTTGGCCATTGTATTGTCTGTCCTTCTCTGACTTACAGCTTGTGGTTATTCCTTTAGAATCGTCAAACTTGCCTTAATACAACACGGATTTCCTTTCTACAAATTACATTCATATTCATGTTTTTATAGCGAAGTAATTAACGAAGCCAAACATTTCAAATTTGACAAATATTCACTTGTAAAAGTCTTGAACAAGTTTATTCCTAAAAGCTATGATTTTGCAATTATACTAGTAGTTATTTTTTTGGGTTAGATTTACTTTGCTAAAAATATAGATAATCTGGTTGGTCCAACTTGCTATTAAATCAGTACATTTATATTTCATTCCATATTACAAAACTATTTGATGCTCAATATTTGATTCTATCAAATTGATGACCTATTTAATCTGGTCTCCCACGAAGATCATTCATTTCATTACATGTTTATGACCTTGCTATCAAATCTGTGAGAAATATCAGTAATGATTGCTATGTCATATGAGTTATAGACTTAAATCAACAGTCAGTTAACTACGAACATTCATTGATCCTGTTTTTATACTGTCCATGATTATTTTGTCATTCATTTTGTGACTGTATGTGACCATCATGGAAGCAAATCGATGCTTTTTTTATCGTGTCTTTATATGTGTATTGTTGTTAGATTTATTTATTAAGAGGGAAGAAGAGTTAGGATTCCAATAACCTGTTTAATTCCTCCACATGTTTGTGCCTAAAAAGACTACGATATATGAAGTTGAAATCCAGGTCATATGTCTTGAAACAGGCACGAAAATGCGACGGGGTGAAACAGATTAATGGTTTTTGCGTCGCCAAATCATTTAAATGTTTAACAAGATGTTAGAAAATGGAGATTTGCATTGCACATCGTGATAAAATAACTCGTTCATTTATAGTTACCGATGGCTTTTAAGGAATTGGAATGTTTACACAACATTTTGTATTCATTGACATCAAATAAGTACATACTATCAGACCAGTACATTATATATGTACTATTTGCTTTAGAAGTACAATCAAACCATTATTAAGAGGTCACCTTTGGGACAAAGAAAAGGTGGACTTATAAGACAGGTGACCTCTTAAAAGAGGTTCAATTCACATTAATTTTCTATGAAAGAACAAGAAAAAGTTGACCTTTTAATGCAAGTGACTGCTTAATAGAGGTGACCGTATGGGCAGGTTTTACTGTATATACCTGTAGTTTTTTCTTTCTTATTCTACAATCTCTTCTCACATTGACTTCACCAGGTGTTTTGTTTCTCCAAATAATACAGGCCACGTGTGTGTATAATACTGCCATCACGGACACCGGAAGAATGTACTGTAGTAACAGGGTAGATAAGTTGTAAATCATTTTGTAATTTTTATTGGGCCACATTTCAATGCATAAGGAATGGGATCCAGATTCTGAAGAAGTGTTGACAATATGTGAATAAAATAATACCGGTATGCAAAATAAACACGCAAAAGTCCATGAAAGAATACTTATGAATTTAACTTGAATTCGTTTCTTCTGAAAAATCATCAACTTGGACATACCATGATGGCGGTCGATAGTAATGGCGGTTATAATCAAAGATCGTTGTAACAAAAAAACAGCAAACATATAGGATAAAATTGGACACATTGGGAATCCGAATGGCCAATCCAAGTACAAAATGTTTACTGTTGGCATATAGAATAGGCTTAATAGCAAGTCAGTGGTTGCTAAATTTAGTACATAATAATCTGTATAATTTCTGTGTTCCTTGTTTTTGATCGTGTAAAAGATCCCTATACTGCCAATAATACCCAAAATGCATACAAATACACTGAAAAACGAAAATACGTGTTTAAATGTTAAAGGAATGTTCGATTGGTTAAACGTTTCGTTCAGTGATAATATTAGTGAAATATTTCCATCTGTTAAAGTCTTAATACACGGCAAATATAATAAACTTCTTTCGTTGAAATCACAACTTTTTCCCATGGTGAATTCTCCACTTTTTCAGTTTCTTTGATAAATTCATATAACAAATATTTCAGGTAAATGCTATACGGAATCCGTTTATTTCTGGTAAATACTAATCGGAATCCGTTTATTTCTGGTAAATACTATACGGAAGCAGTAGATAAATAATTATGGTAAATACTCTCTGGACTCCGTGGCATTTGTGAAGATTTTTTTCAGTGTGACATACTTATATACTAGTCAAATCGGTCATACTTAGCACTTTCTGTATTGTGAAATGTCACTGACATAATATATAGGGCATCGTTTCATCACACAATGTTTTCTTACATCAACACAAGGAGGGGGACAATATTCTTCTAGAACATGTACAATGAAAATATTTGAGGAGTTCCTTTACAACGACGATAAATAAAATAAAATGTTCGTGTCTCTATTAAGGGGGTTTGTGTTATGGTGTCAATCACACTTTCAACAATATTTCATTTATATTGTGGTGGTCAGTTTTATTACTGGAGGAAACCGGAATACCCAGAAAAAAACGCCACCGACCTGTCTCAAATCACTGACAAACTATATCACATAATGTTTTATCCTGCAATGAGCACTCTAGTAAGCAAATAACATGTGTCGAATACAGGTGTGCTGTATTTTGTATAATATACAAATACAGCTTCAAGACACGCCACAGGTTATAAATAGAACATACAGATCTGCCATCTTGAAAATGTGAAATCCTACATATCATATTTACAACAATACACACAAAAGTAATTAAAAAGCTTACCTTGAAAACTTATTTTAGTTAAATTGTATCACACTTGAAGCGTACACGAAGCCAAATAACGTCTAATCTTTACGTTTCAAACTGGAAGTCTTCATATGACGCCAATGACGTCATCTTGGTTATGTTCAGTTAGTGAGTGAGCTGCCGGAGTTTATACATAGATAATTTCCTAAAAAACAAGTGTTTAATCCTATAGTAAACGTTTATTTACGATTTGAAATTGCGAGATAAATACAATACATGTGCACTGTCGAAGCATATAGGTAAATATGTGTATTCGGCGCGAAACGCGGGAAAAGGCTCGGCGATATTTTGTATAATATACGAATACAGCTTCAAGACTTACTTTGGGGCCCACGAAAGGTTTGAGCAATATTTATTTTTCTAAATTAAAAAAAACCACTACCTATCCTAAATTGCAGGATAAAAACAATATTAGTGTATTGTAGAAGAATATAGAAAATATTTGTATTCGGCACGGAACTGGGGGAAAATGCTCGGCTAAAGCCTCGCATTTTCCTCTCAGTTCCTTAGCCTCATACAAATATTTTCTATATTCTTCTACAATACACTAATATTGTATATGTATCCAGTACGCCTTACCTGAGCAGGATTTGAAAGCTCAACTTCAGTGGTGATAAACACTGATTGCAAAGGGAGGTGTGAATCCAACAACCATACGAACAGGACCACGACGACCCCCTTCATGTCCCTATTAATAGTTACAATTAATTTAAAGTATTTAATTGTCCTAAGAATAACTAGACATCCGTCTACATGGAGTGGTGTTTTTAACTAGCACAAAAACTAAATATATTTAAATCTTGACGTAATCTGAAATATTTATCCGAGTAAGTATTACGGTGGCCTTGTTTACTTTCTAATATTTAAATGATGGTTGGTTTGTTTGTTTGTTTGTTTGTTTGATGGTGTTTAACGCAACTTTCAACAATATTTCAGTTATATCGTGGCGGTCAGTTTCATTGGTGGAGGAAACCGGAGGACCCGGACCACTGACATGTCGCAAGTCACTGACAAACTTTATCACATAATGTTGTACACCTCGCCCTGAACGAGATTAGAACTCACAACATCAGTGGTGGTAGGCATTGATTGTATAGGTAGTTAAAATCCAACTACTATACGATCACAGCCACGATGGCCCCGAAAAAATGATGGCTCTCTTTAATAGAACTAATATTGGACGACTTATTAGATATATCTATTATTAAAATTTACAGTCTAAATAATGTAATTATTAATACAAGTAAGGTTCTTCCCCTGAGGCATACCGGTAGGTGCCCTTAGACGATTTTGTTTATCCTATGTAGCCCCTTTGGTTTACTTGCTCCTAAAACTTTTTTTATATAATTATTTCCAATCTTTTGAGTATGAGCATGCCTGATGACTGTTATTCCCGAAAGGCGCCGTGTGTTGTGTAGCAACGTTAAATGTCGCACCTGACGTTATATGTCTCAAGGTTGACGCTAAATGTCACTAAACCCTGTGTGTGTAGCAACGTTAAATGTCGCACCTCACGTTATATGTCTCAAGGCTGACGCTAAATGTCACTAAACCCTGTGTGTGTAGCAACGTTAAATGTCGCACCTCACGTTATATGTCTCACGGCTGACGCTAAATGTCACTAAACCCTGTGTGTGTAGCAACGCTAAATGTCGCACCTGACGTTATATGTCTCAAGGCTGACGCTAAATTTGTCGCAAAACCTTTTGTGTGTAGCAACGTTAAATGTCGCAGTATTTTGAACTACCGCTATATGTCGCAACCTCAACGCTAAATGTCACACTCTTTTATAACACCAAATGAATTATCAATTTGATATTTTAAGCTTTCACATCTATATATTTAGAAACAAGATATAAGTGTAGTGCACTTAATTTGAGATCTGCGTTTTATTGTACATCTGACAACTTCTGTGTCAGGAAGATTAAATATATTATGTATAATGTTCAAGAATAGAGCGTTCTTTTTTAATAACGCTGAAGGCTGCGGTTTTACAAGTACACCTCGCCTTGAGCGGGATTCGAACTCACAACGTTATTGGTGATAGGCACTGATTGCATAGGTAGTTGTAAATCCAAGTACCATACGATCACCACCACGACGACCCCCTTCACAATTAAGATGAGAAAATGGATTCAAAACATTGATAAAAAGTATCAGATGTAATTTGTGGCAAGTAATTGGATAAAATATGATGTTTTGGTCTATAAAAATAACTTTTATAACTCCACCAATGGTTGTTTAAGTGCCTTTGTCAAGCCAGGAATATGAATAGTCATGTATATGTACAGGGCCTGATGATCATATAAGCTAGCATAGGCTGCAGCTTGAGGGCCCCCTGTTAAAAGATGTTCAAATATAAATTTAAGATATGTAAATTTATGTCGTTAAAATATATCATGAGTAAAAAATATTCAAGACGGATGCAGGCAAGGTAAAGAGTTGTTCCGTCTGACAGGGGCATGATTCAGTCCATTAGGCCAGGTCCACAAAAGCCAAAATAACATAATCCGGTCCTGTATATATGTGTGAGAGAGGTATAACTTTTGCCTCTTACTACTATTTTTGGTTGGATTTTAGAATTGTTCCGACAGTGCGGTATATTTTGCCTTTCATTTTATTATGATAAACCTGAAAATCTATAGAGATTATATCGGCTACAAAAATCAAGAAGACAAAAGGTTCGAACCCCTCTCAGGTGAGGTGCACTCGATACAACTTAATGTGATAAACCTTGTCAGTGATTTACGATAGGTCGGAGGTTTTCTCCAGTACTCCGGTTTCCTCCACCAATAAAACTTACCGCCACGATATAACTGAAATATTGTTGAAAGTGGCATTAAATACCATAATCCTATACCCTCAAGAAGGCAAGTTTAATGCAGCTTCTTACGAACTAAAAGGTCGTTTGAGGGATAACTTCATTTCTCTAAATATACAACTCTTCCTAACAAAGGGACATAATGAACATAATAAAAATATAGTATTGAATCAGCTTTAGTGGTGGAAGAAGCCGGAGTACCCGGAGAGAACCACTGACCCTGGACAAGCAACTGGTAAACTTTATCACTTGCGGTTGCGAGTCGAGTGCATCCTTTTTGTAATTTACAAAGCCGGGCGCGAACCCACGCCGTATTGTTAATAAAGTTATGTTGCCCACTCGGGTTTCTCTGAACACTTGAGGTGAATATCTTGACTCGAACCAACGTTAATAGTGTGCATGTGCCCAGAAATCAATAAACTTTACCCCTCACCCAGCCATCCATGCCTCCATCGTCACTGAAGGGGGGGGGGTGTCATTGATAGTTTTCATACGGCAAGCGTATCTAACACTCATTACAGTGGAACCTGTGCAATCCGACACCTGAGTTTTCCGACATCCTGTGACATCCGACACATTTCCCTGGTCCCTTGGTGTGTCGGATCAGACAAGTTCCACTGTATTTCCAAATTTGTCTAAAAATTATTCCAATTAATTAAGAATTCTAATATGCCGTCCTTCTTTCGCTACAAACAAACGAGCGATTTATATAGATGGCAAAATCTCATTAGCACATGCGCGGTGCACACATTCAAGCCAGGTAATAAAATCACAAAATAAAACTATTTATACGCGTACGGTTGTTAATGTTTTAAACATCTATAATATATTTTAACTGAAAATAATCAACATATAAAAAATTACTACATATGCGGTGTGCAATTGAAACGTGCAAGCACAATATTATTGTCAACAAGACTTTACTTTCCCGCCGTAAATCACATGTTCATGAGTTATCGTCTGTTTGAATTTGGAAGCATAAACTGTATGCGACATTCCCCGCAAACGTAATTACTGTCTTTCCCATCAAAGTATATACTACCGTATTTGTATTGTTAGACATATCGGAATCGAAATAAATCATGGAAGCCATACTGTGTTGTGAGTTTTACCATGGTTGACAGGATATTAATAAATTTTATCCGCCAACCCAAAAACTCACAACACAGTATGGCTTCCATGCATTATTTCTTAAATAATAATAATAAAAAAAAACATTTTTTTTAAAGGTTTTTACATTGCATAGGATAGAAATACGATATTTCTCATTTCTCCTTTTAACTTTGTAATGCAAATTTATATAAGTATATTGTTTTGCTTCATGTGAACATGTATTTATACAAGAAGACGCGGTCAATAATCTATTGACAGGTAAATATGACCCCAAGGACAAAGGGTCATTACATAGACCATAACATTGTGTATTATGTATACAATCCTTTATTGTCTGAATACTTCTTAAGTTACTAGACAGGTTTATTGTACTTACTGGAAAGGTAAATAATATTCAACCATAGATTGTTATAGTGAAAAAGGAAAAATGAAATTCGATGATTTTATTTTAGAACTATTGAGTGGTTGGAATCTTTCTTTTATTCTTGTATTGTTAGTTTTGACGTTTTTCTGGGTTAGATCTCGACGTCCCGTGGATATTCCTCCTGGACCAACGCCTTTACCGTTCATTGGAAATTTAACCAGTTTGTTTGGTAACGATTTATTGCAAACGAATAGAAGCCTAAAGGAGAAGTATGGTAGTATCTATAGTTTATCCTTAGGACCGTATTGGTCAGTGTTTGTAAATGATTCCAATTTACTCCATGAGGTCTTTGTAAAACATGCAGATGATTTTTCAGACAGACCTGATGTATTCTTTTTCAAAACGATGCTTGGCGGGAAAGGTGAGTACATGTAGGATTAAATAGTGAAATATTGTCCTCTGTTACAATTGTTTTATATGATATAAAGTCCGAGGACGGATGATAAAGCGCAGAGGTGAATTCTTTTGGTGTGTTGGGAATTTTTCATTTGAAAAAGATACAATCGGACACAACTCTCTATATATAATTCATTAACAAATATCAGTTTATTTTTGTAACAAAAATTTGTTATTTATGATTATTCATTAACAGTTTGTTATAATTCTTGTGATTTTTTTTTACTTTGTGTGGAATTTTATATATATTATATGTAGTATTTTTCATATACAACATGTACTAAAAGGGTTCGTCGTGGACATGATCGTATGTTAATTGGATTTACAAATATCTGTGCAATAAATGTGTATCACCATCAAAGTTGTGAGTTCGAACCCTGCTCAAGGCGAGGCGTACTCGATACAATATTTAAGAAATAAATCATGGAAACCAGAATGTGTCAAAAGGGAATTTTAACATGGGTTGGCGGATATTAGTATTTTATTCCCAGCCAGAAGCGAGGGATACAATTTACTAATATCCGCCAACCCATGTTAAAACTCAAAATACATTCTGGTTTCCATGATTTATTTCGATTCTGATATGTCTAAGAGTACAAATACGGTGGTATATTTTGATTGGAAGACGGTAATTTATAATTATGCTTGCGGAAAATGTCGCACACAGTTTATGTTGTCAATGGAAAAGTCGGTCACATTCACTGGCGGATGTGCGAATGAGATTATACCATCGATAAATCGCTGATTTGTCTACAAAGCGACAGAAGGACGCCATGTTAGCATATGTGATAAAGTTTTTCAGTGAATTGCGACAGGTCGGTGGTTTCCCCCGGGTACTTCCGGTTCCCTCCACCAATAAAACTGACCATCACGATATAACTGAAATATTGTTGAAAGTGGCGTTAAACACCATAAACCATAAACCAACCATCCTTTTTCAAAACAAGATTAAATATGAGAAATAAATTTTGTTTTTTTGTTTTTTGAGAAGGCCCCTCGGTACAGAGACGTGTTTACAATCAATAAAAGATAAACATATAGCTAGAAGGGGGAAACTAGAGTGACCTGTCCAGGTTTACATCACATACTCAATGAAGCACATCCAAATGTTATGAAAAGAAAGTTTAAACAGCTGTTACGGAAACGCTCCCCTACCTAAGGTTATGAGAACAGTAGTAAGTTCATAATCACCTCTGCTAAATGCGTTAGTGGAAATCTCCATGATGTTAGTTGGTAGAGCGGTGGCTTACAATACGAGAGGTCCCGGGATCGATTCTCATTGGGGACATTGTATTTTTCGGATGTAAGACATGCTCTACTGTTACACAGCGATTGTCAACAATTCCTTAATATCAATAAAATGAACAATCAACCTCTCATCTCAAACCAGACCGCATCGGTCATGTAATCGTTAGCGTGCTCTCTTAGAGTGCAGTGGGTTGTGGGTTCGAGCATCGATTGGGTGAAACCAAAGACTATTAAACTGGTATTTGCTGCTTCTATAATAAGCACACAACATCAAGGAGTGAGAGCAAATTCTGGTTGGCTCGGAATGAGGATTATGTGTCTTGGGTGGATCGACATGTCTACCCGTGGACTGTTCTTTTAAGGAGCAACCCCCATAAGCAAAATATCAAATTTCCACGCCATGAGGGGCCGTAGTGGTCGTGATCGTATGGTAATTAGATTTACAACGACCTATGCAATCAGTGCCTATCACCACTGACGTTGTTAGTTCGAATCCCACTCAAGCGAGGTGTACTCGATTGAACATTATGTGATAAAGTTTCTCAGTGATTTACGACAGATCGGTGGCGTTCTCCGGGAATTCCGGTTTCCTCCACCAATAAAAATATATTGTTGAAAGTGGCGTTAAACACCATAAACCAAGCACGCAATGATACAGCTGATAGATCTAGGTTGTGTTACCATTAAAAATTCCGAACTTTCCATGGTTCATCCTCTGGTTGTAAAATCAGCAACTATTATCAGGGGCGGATTCAGGGGGGGG
>MJUT01010276.1:1302476-1322936 GCA_002080005.1 Gigantidas platifrons | reverse complement strand
CGCATAATAGAGGGCTGGTGATTTATGGTGTTTGACGCCACTTTCAACAATATTTCTGTTATATCGGGACGGTCACTTTTATTGGTGGAGGAAACCGGAAGTACCCGGGGAAACCCACCGACCTGCCGCAAGTCACAAACTTTATAGCATATTGTTGTATCGAGTACAGCTCGCCTGAGAAGGTTTCGAACTCATGCATAATAGAAGTAGTATTGTATATTGTATTGCAAGTTAATTAAATCATGCACTTGTTTCTGATCAATATTATGCTTACTGACCAGTGCCGGATTTATTATTGTGCTTAGATGTGCTTAAGTACGGGGCCCCGTTGGCCAGGGGACCATTTTCCTGCCAAACAAAATTTCACGATGGATTTTTGCTTATGAATATGTGGTGCAATTTTAAATTTGAAAGCGTTCTGTTTCGGAGCGATTCCAGACATAATGATAGAGTTGACTGCCTGTGAAGGACTATCTCCTTCAGGGCCTCATAACTTAACTAGCACAGGGGCTCATTTGTCCTAAATCTGGCCCTGTTACTGACCAATGGTCATTGCTGACAAAAATATAATGTAATTATGTAAAATTGTATCTGTTTTTGATAGCGACTGGAATCTCCGGTAAGTGTCGCCCTGATGCAATGAATGAATAATTCAAGCTATAAGTGACGTGGTATTTTCTACGGGGCTATAAGAAGAGACCAGTGTACAAATGCTTCGAATATGCAAATTGTATAGTAGGGATGATCAAATCAAGCGTATATCATATATAATGGGCATCAAATAAAATTAGAAACACATTTTCTTTGTGAAATTGGATTTTTAATGATCTATGCATGTCAACACAAGGCGGCAAGTATTTTTTTTATTTAGTTGAAATATTGCCTTAACCAGAAGAAGAAAGAAGTAGAAATGTTTAAGTAACTTGGTATATATTTATATATGTTAACGATCTGAATTATAAATAAATGTCTTATTACGGGCACGAACTCGTGTAGTGTATTTGTCTATATGTTCAACATGTTTAAATCTGGAGACTTTGACAAAGATGATTCACTTGTACAAGACTTTGTATTTGAAAAAAACCATGCGCTTAACAGGAACGATTTGACCGGCTATTGACTATTGTGTAAAGTTAACTAGTCCATTCTAGTTTTCTGCCAGAAATGTATATTTTTTCTACATTTTGTTTTTAGTCTATTTTTATTCTGTGTGCATATACAGTTGAATCTCGTTGTGTCAATCTCAGTTTACTCGAAATTCCGATTAAGTCGAAATTTTCTGAAGTCCTGTTTTAAAGGGATACTAAAGCTTTTTGGTATATTTTTTTTATCTCATGAAAACTTGGAATTGGTTCAGTCAATAAATGATATTTATGATAAATTATCCCGGTTTTTATCAATGAATCTTTGTAAAAGTGACATAATTCGTTGATATTTCTGTCATGTTATTCGGTTTTCTCTGGCTTTTTCCAATGATTGAATTTTTTGCTTCCTAGACAAAAATTCATTTTGACCCTTTTAAGTGATATTTTAACGATATTAGGTATTATATGGGCGTGCAAAGTATTTTTGGATTGTTTTTTACAATTAAATTGAAAAGAAACAACCTTCGTCACGAGTTGAAAAAATATATGTTAAAACGAGCTTTAGTATCCCTTTAAACTTAGTGCTCTCCAGCTTAATTTACTCCTCTTATCTCAAATTTCGGGTAGCTCAAAGTAGCTTTTTGAAAATTGTGTAATTAGAAAAACTTGGACATTATATGCCATTTATATACATACATTGTATGTAGATGTAGAAGTGTATTTAATACATGTATGTTTATTGACGTTTTAGTTTTTAATATTGAAAATGATGACCTAGTTAAACTCAACTGTGGGGGCCATCAGTGCCTATCACCACTAAAGTTGTGGGTTAGAATCCCGCTCAGGGAGAGTTGTACTGATACAGCATTATGTGATAAAGACAAATAATAAAGTTTGTCAGTGACTTGTGGCAGGTCGGTGGTTTTCTCCTGGTACTCCGGGATCCGGTAACCCCCACCTATAAAACTGACCGCCATGATATAACTGAAATATTGTTGAAAGTGGCGTTAAACACCTAAAACCAAACTTAACTGCAGTACTCTTGTCTACCAACTAACTTTCAGTTATAATTAATGGTAGACCGGGGCTAATTCTATTTAGTACACTACATACGAAAATGCTGTATTTTGATTGGATAATCACTGTGTACTATTTTTGAACAGTACACTTGACAACGGGTGACTATACATAGCGACGGGAACTATACCAGTTTCAGACGATTTCTCACTGCACTATACCTGTGGCACAGATTTTCCCCGTGTAATTTTATATATTTTTGTCAAGATTTATCTCCCTTAATGAACAAACTACAAATCATGCATTTGATTTTGATTTGAATTTTGGTGTTTAACGCCACTTTCAGCTATATCATGGCGACCAGTTTTAGTGGTGGAAGAATCCGGAGTACCTGGAGAGAACCACCGACCATGGGCAAGCAACTGGTAAAATTTATCACAAGTTTGCGAATCGAGTGCATCTTTTTTTTGTAATTTACAAAGCTGGACACGAATCCACGCTGTATTGGTGATAGGCTTGTACGAGTTGTTAGGTAATCCAACTACCTAGCTCATTGAGCCACCCGGGCACCGACAAGTCATGCTAGCTGAAAACAGATCTAAAAACACTTTCAGTTACCCAGCATTTAACTTCAGTAACTGCAATTTTACCATTAATTATCAACAGTAATGAATTCATACGGAAATGTTCCATTTCAACATATTGAACAAAAACTTGTTACATGTACTTTTCTTCTGAAAAATTACAAAAAAAGATGTGATTTGTTGACTATCAGTAACATCACAGTTTTTGTTATAAACGTTACTTACTTTTATATTGTTACATTATAAATTTTATTATTACTATAATGTTGATTGTGTTTTTCTTTTGTCTAGAATGGGATGTAATGTACTAAATATAGTATTGTCTTCTCCTTCCAGAACAGTTTTCCTATAGTGTTGTCTGGTGAGGTAGAGATGAGAACTCTAACCATCATACCACTGATGTGGATTACTCAAATTGGTATTAAGCACCCATAACCCTATATTCACTAATGTCGTTAGTTCGAATACCGCTCAGGTGAGGTGCACTCGATACAACATTGTATGATAAAGTTAGTCAGTGACTTGCGGCAGGATGGTGGTTTATTCCAGGTACTCCGGTTTCCTCCACCAATAAATCTGACCGCCGCTATTAAACGGAAATATTGTTGAAAGTGGCGTTAAACAACATTACCCTAAACCATAGCCTATCCAAAAAATTGATGTGTTGATATGGTCACAAAGTACATGTAGATAGAAATGTTCCAAAAGTAAGCATTGTGAGGTGTCTATTTCTCTTCTTCAATAGAGGTGGAGAAAGAACAACTAATCTGTTTAAAGTCAGGCTTCCAGTAAGACAGGTCATAACAATTTCCTCAATCAATGCTGTGCATCATGTGAGCAATGAGCTTTGAGTGGTTGGTTTATGGTGTTTAATGCCTTTTTCAACAATATTTCAGTCATATCGTGGCAGTCAGGCTTATTGGTGGAGGGAACCAGAGTACCCGGGAGGAAGAAAAAACAACAGACCTGTTGCAAGTCACTGACGAACTTAATCATATTATGTTGTATGGAGTACACCTTGAAAGAGAAGGATACGAACTCGCAACGTTAGTGGCGATAGGGATTGTGTAGGTATTTGTAAATCAACTACCATGCATTTCACGACCACGACGTCCCCACAATGTGTTTTTGAAAAATTGTTTATGGATAAAATGAAACATCAATAATTTAAGAATATTAACAGATATTGTCTTTCCATGTCCAAAATTACCAGATTACAGAATGACTTTGTATTGGCAATATAAAACTAATTAACAGACATTTGAAATATTATGAATGCAATATTTTAATAGATTTTTTCCTTCAGTAAAGATTTATATTTCAGCTAGAGTTATCTTTCTTTGTTCATGAGAATCCATCATAAGGCAGTGTGATAATTCAGCTGAAAAATGTTTCTCTAATTTTAAACCTAAATATATAAAATAAAAACTGAATATTGTGTTTTTTGGGTTGACTATACTACTTAAGGATCCCTAGAGAAATATTTCGGCAAAGTCTAGATATCGTTTTTCGGGAAAAGATGTCACATATGTCTTGAACGGCCATTTTGGATATCTACATTTTTGTAGACACTCCAACACAACATTTAGAGGAACACATCTGCAATGTCTGGTGACTTCATATGAAGATGTTTTGGAAATTTTGTTTTAAAAATGTATTGACCAATCAGAGGCAAGGGTGGCCATCTTGGTTTTCGAATCACTCTGAAAAGTAACAATACTTCTTCAATGTGGCGATGATGTCCACTTTGTACTGAACCAATGTGCTTCATTGAATTTTTATAGCGATAGCTCCGCAGGTAGACATGTCATTTAACTAAACTATGACACATTATTCTGATTCTGAACCAACCAGTCTGTGCTCTTATTCCTTAATGCTGCACACTTAGCGGAAAAGCAGCAAATACCAATTTCAGTTTTTGGTTTGACCGGACAAGAGCTTGAAACCCACGATCAACTGCACTCCTGGAAAGCATGCTAACCATTACACTACCGATGCAGTACAAAACTGTCAGGGGTTTGCAGACAGAAGTGGACACAGAAACCCCCCAATGATGATACTAAAATATGTGCTTCATACAAAACAACATCAAAGTGTGAATATTTTTTTTCAATTTAAAACAAAATAAATACATACATGTAAACATATGTTTAAGTTCAAACATTCTCTTCTGTCATGTCTATTGTACAACAATCATTTGTCAAAATAAATAACACTTTATTAAATTTTTACAAAATAATTTGTTAAGAGCATATTTTCTCTTCCATTTTTTTCTTCAAAATCTCATGTCGTCATGACAAATAGCAAACATTCTCATCAAATAATCTACCTAAATCAAAACATTTGTCATATAGAACAATTGTTCACAAAAACCAATTGACAAATTAATTTTTCTCAAATGCCCACATTCTTATTCATTTTCATAAACCCACATGTAAACTTGCAAACATTCTATATCTATGTACAGTGAAATGATAATAACATTTCCTGGAAGAAACGTTAACATACAACCTCTAATATACATGTACTAAATATTGACCTAGTGAAACCATACCATTATGAACACATAATAAAATCTGCACAACCTAAACTCGACAGACACTTGTCTCGATCAACGTACACAATGTATCATAGAATTTGAATTTTGGTGTTTTAACGCCACTTTCAGCTATATCATGGCGACCAGTTTTAGTGGTCGGAGAAGCCGGAGTACCTGGAGAGAACCATCGACCAAGGGCTAGCAACTGTTCAATAGTAAAGATCCGGTGATCAAGCCAAGTGTCTGTACTTCTTTATTTTATGGAGAAATTTTTTTTTTTTTAAAGGAAAACCAATAATAAATAAATTGCACATGAAACATTTTTTTTTTACAAAACTTGAAATGCTTGGCAACAAAATAGCAGCATTTTCGTGTCAGTATTAACATATTAACACATGAACAAGTTCCCAAAACACCCATGAAGACAACAGGTAACATACAGGTGAGGTATTACTAAAACTTCAAAAATAATGCCATGTTTTTAGTGATGCAGTCCTCATATATGAGAACTGGTTACTAGTATCTGGTCCAAGACCAGTAAATTTCTTAATTTTGATTTAGAACTACATTGTATAAAAATAAATTCAAAAATCTGATTCAGACTAGTAAATTCAAATTTTCATTTCGAGAACTGGTGATCATGCCTTAAACATTTGACGAGATCAAGACAGCATCATAAATATTAATATCATTTAAACCTTACGATTGTATTGCACATGATAATGGAAAATTTTCGTAAAGAATAACTACTGTAAAGGTTAATATTTTATGTTTTATTTCACAGAGAAACCTGTCTAAACTGAACCCTTCAAACTGGAATCCAGACTTTAAAAGTCCTAATGTAGGAAATCTTTCTGTGCATAAAACAAACACACAACTTGTCACAAGTTGATCCCAAGGAGGTTCATAAGTAGGTTTCCCTGTATAATGAAATTGGCCCAAAAATATGTACATGTACATTTGTATGTATTGGATAGTCATCTGTAGTTCATGCATTTACAACACATGTGATGAGATGTCAAAAATTATAACAACCTTACAATAATGTTATCTATGTGTAATGTACATGTACAATGTATTATTATTACATTTGTACTTCGTTCTGTTGCATGATCAGGGCATTCCACAGCAGCCGAGCACAGGGCAAATTGCCATTCTAATTTCACCCCCCCCCCCCACCCCAGAGTGGAATGCCCTGATGATGTGAGGAAGAATGTGAAATTTGATTAAATACCTTACAAAAAGGTTATCAATGCATATTATGTGTAATGTACAAAGTATTTTGAAATTGACAATGTCAATATTTACAAATTGAAATGATTTGTTATTAAAATAGATGCTACAACCATATATATACAATGACATATAAATGAAAGACAACAAGCTTTGCTTGTGACATATATATGACAGATTAAATGATATGATGAAATACCAGTTCTACATGTTTTGTTGTTCCAATGGCTACTAAAATTCCCTTTGGAAGAACATGTTAAATTTTTGTTTCTTATGACTGTTACAGTACAGTCACAGACGTACCATAATAAAGCACTGAGATAGACGTATCACTCATGTTGACTGTTACTTGCGATCACCCAAAATGCATAATAAAGTAAGTAAATAGATTAAACAGAGCAAAAAATATAGCAGTATCACTAAGAAGAGTGATATGTCTATCACAGTGATTTACCATGCTATCTCTCTGACTGTACTGTACTATGCAATGAAATATGAAAGACAACAAGATATGCTTGAAACATAATGATATATGATATTCTACGAATACCATTTCTACATGTTTTCTTATTTCTATGACTAGTATGGCTACTTAAAATGAGGTAGACGAGAACACGTTAAATTCTATCTTTTTTTCTGCTTGTTACAACCACTGTAACTAGCATGCAATGAAATATGAACGACAACAAGCTTTGCTTGAAAATATAATAAAATATGACGAACTACCTGTTCTACATGTTTTGTTTGTTCTACACATGTAGCTACTAAAATGACGATGGCGAGAACATGTTCAATTCTTTCTTTTTTTGTTTCACTTTCGTGGTCGTCCATTTAAAGTCTCCAGATATCGTTCCCGTTGGTTTTTTAACCTGTTCATTTATCGTCTCAGTTTTTAAGACTTCTTTTGGTAGCTGAATTGGCTTGACGAATGGTATTGTGCTCCACGGTATTCTCCGATTTTGTTCCGTTATGTCCGTGTCGATCTTCACAGGTTGTGCCGTGTTCATTTTATATTGTTTAGGAAGGTTGATGACAATTTTTTCCTTTCCATCTAAACTACTACTAGATTCCAGAGAAACCGCGGGTGTCTGCGGATTCTTTCCCTTTGGTATAAATATATCTCCAAAGCTAATAGGCATTGTGCTTGACGAGTATCAAATATTACTCAACAGATATTTTTGCTTATTTGCCTTTTGGTTAAATTTTTCCAAGTACCTGTATGTTTCTGGTGTCTTCCTGCTAGCAATTTTTGACACTATTTTTAGTCTCTTGAATATTAAGATTGTCATTAGAATTGACTTCTTTTGTTCTGTTGGAGTAAGTCATTATAAATGAATTACAATTCTTATTTGTATTGATGTTCATGATTTTTAAACTTGTCTGGTCACCAGTTTTAATAACAAAAGAACAATTATTATTTGAAAACAAAAATATTGATTTTGTCTTTGGCAAATGTTTTTAAAATCATCATCTGAAGGTAGCTGGTGCATTCAAATCTGAAAAAAAAGATACAATTAAAACTTATTGTAAAGGGAGATATCTCAAGCAATACAAAATTTACATAAACAGTGCACAAATACATTTTTGTACTTTCCTTTAAAATACAGGTTTATTGTGTTTAATGCCACATTCAACAATATTTCAGTTATATTGGCAGTCAATTTTATTGTTGGAAGAAACCAGAGTTTTAAAATATAACACTTTAGTAACTAGTGGTTTATTGTACATTTGTATGGATGGTACAGCAGAGTCTAAGACAACTCATTCTTCATTAAACAGCGCTTTAAAAAAAAAAACAGCCCAGAGGCAATGTTCAGCTTGAAGTTGTCTCCAATGAGTACATGTCAAATCAAATGTGTTGATTTGTCTGATGTCACATTTCTAATCAGTCTAAGTTATAATAAAATTTGTTCACACCACGATATAGCTGAAATATTGCTAAAGTTGGCATTAAACACTAATCAATCAATCAATCAATCATTTCTAATCATAATAAATGAAATGTCACGAATGATTTGACATTAACAAAATGAACAATCACCTCAAATCATTGATAACAAAAAAGACTAAGACACATGACATATTGGAAATCTAAGTATTGGCTTGGGAGGCACAAAAATGTGAAGTGTGTTAAACCAGCTAATGGGATCCCAACCCTCCCCATAGTCGGTAACCCATGGCTGTTCATGCTCCAATTATTTTTCACTGATCACCTGTGAGTCAACTGGCAGAGAAATTCTTGTAGTCATGTGCCACAGTGGTTGTCTTAAAACGGCTAATGAGCTTGATTAGTCCAGACGACTGTCTTTATAGCCAATCAAATCACAGCTTCTAAATTAAGAAAGGAATTCCTTGTAAATTATGGGAGCCAAAACTTTTTGTATAGGTTTTCATCTAAAAGGAGATCACCACTATCAGACGATGATTTTGATTGGCAACATTAATAGCCTTTTTTCAACTAAACAAAGGTTGATTCGGCCAGTTGATAAATGGCTGATGAGTGGAGAATAATTAATCAGAACGTGGTCAGCTGTGAGCTACAAATGTACATGTACCAGTGATGGACCTCGAGCTCCCCCTCTTTTAGTATTTGTAACACCAGAAGAACTGTACATAATATTATACTGTAGTGAAATAAAATAAGACATCAACATTATAACCAACTTTAACCACAACAAAACAAACCACTCTTTGCTCAAACCTCAAAACTGTTTTTTTTTTTTTGGGGTTGAATTGGATAACACTAAACAGCTGATTCAAAACTATTAGAAAGATATACAAATCTATTGTATGCTTAATTCAAGTCTTCTTCATTGTCACTGCTTCCGAAATTTACTGAAAAAATATTGTTTTCGATTGTCGTCCTGTAAAATTAATTAAGACAGAAATTTTACAACCAAATCTCTTATGCACAGGAGTCTGTTATATTGTTTTTAAGATCAAAAGCCAAAATTGACAACAAAGATACATATAGTAATGTGACAATAGGTCTCCTTGCTCATACAAACATGTTTTTATTTTTACAAATAGAGACCTCTAACTCCATAGCAGCTACTAACTCCATTGGCATTGAGGCTCTGCTCTGCCTGGCACGTCTGTGCTCTCAATTTCAAAATCTGGCAACTTACCTGTTACAAATTAGGAATTCAATCAATATCATCAAATTATTATAAATAGCCTAGAAATTTTCTCCTCTTTTTTGTTGATCGTTTTGAAATGTCAAAAATGTTATTTTTCACGTTCGCACTGTAACCAAATAAATTTTACCCTTGAACTAGATGTTGGACATCCAATGACGCAATATGTTCAACGGGTTAAACTGGTTCCATAAGGAAACATTTTTATAGCAATACGTTGGTAGAGAAGATAAACCAGTCCGAGCAGAAAAATAATTTTCTGGGTCGTTCAAGTGTTTTAAATTAATATATCTTTATCTTTTACATCAAAGATGCAAATTGACATTGAGGAAAAAATAAAAATGCCCTCGTCAACATCAGTAAACGAAGAAATTCAAAGCATTACATGTTACAACATTCGTCCATTGTTTTTCCATGGTTATATTGGACCTTTTGTCATTTTATATTCTGCCTGGTTTTATTTCTGGGTTTTCGTGTATGGCTTAGAACATTATTTTGAAGCCGGTCTGATCGCCTTGGCCATCATTGGTTTGCTCCAGATCTTGGTATCACTATTCTGTGTATGGTCGGTGGATGTTAGGTGTAAACTAACATGTGCAAAGGTATCAATCCATCCTTTAATTTGGTAATTTAACATGTTCATAATGTCTGCTTGTGACAATGTTTGCCTAAAATATTGTGGCGAAATTCCATATGGTAGATATACATTTTGTATCAGCACATGTTATTTAGCATGCCGATGATGGTATCATGTCAAACTTGAGACTTTGTCATAATCAGTCATCTGATCTATCAGGTATTCAAGCATAGGATACACTCCCTCTTTTTTATCTCCAGAATTGTGAAAAATTATCGGGAGTACATTTGTACTTCTACTTTAGCGTACCCCACAAAAAGTATGGGAAATAGGTGTATATATCCCTAACCCTGCACGTTGATTATTACATTATCTAGTAGATTCCACCCAAATTATTAATCATATGTTAATCTGATATAATTTTCACAAAATACTCCTTTCTGTATCAAACAGTTTTCTTTATATTGCATAATCATGCTGCTTATAGTATATAGGGTTAGCAGAAACAGGTTTTTCCTTTCCCTATGCAATTAAAAACCTGGGGGGCATCATTTAAAATGAATCAAAATATATCAAAGGGTACATGTAGGTTTTTAAATTGTGTGTTTTTGAATTTTAAATGGGAAGGAAACCCAATTATAATGTAATGTTACAAACACTTAATTATTAAAATTTAATAATAATTTTTTTTGATAATCACAGAAAGCAATTAATTATACCCCCGTTCACTGGAGGGGGAGGGGGTATACTGTTTTACCTTTGTCCTTATACCCCCACTCCCCCGAGGAGGTTATAAATACTGTTTTACCTCTGTCCGTCCTTCCGTCCGTCCAATATATTTTTCATCGCATTTTTCTCAGCAACTATTGATGGCAGAAATCTGATATTTGGTCACAAGCTTCATATAGGTACGCTATATCGTGGGAAGTGTTTTTGGACCCATCAGATTCCTACTTCCTGTTTGCCGACTTAGTTGATTTTTATACACATAGAACATACAATGTACATGTATATGCACATTTTTCGTCACATTTTTCTCAGCAACTATTGACACAAATCTGACATTTGGTCATATTTTTAGCTTCATATAGGTACTCCATATCGTGGGAAGCGTTTTTGGACCCATCATATTCCTACTTCCTGTTTGCCGACTTAGTTGATTTTTATACACATTGAACATATATGCTCATTTTTCTTTGCATTTTTCTCAGCAACTATTGATAGCAGAAATCTGATATTTGGTCACAAGCTTCATATACATACATTTGTATGTAGGTACCCCATATCGTGGGAAGTGTTTTTGACCCGTCAGATTCCTACTTCCTGTTTGCTGACATAGTTGGTTTTTATACACATTGAACATATATGCACATTTTTGTCACATTTTTCTAACCAACTATATGATGACAGGAATCTGATATTTGGTCACAAGCTTCATATAGGTATGCCATATTGTGGGAAGCGTTTTTGGACCTGTCAGATTCCTACTTCCTGTTTGTCGACATAGTTGGTTTTTATACACATTGAACATATATGCACATTTAAATTTTTCATCAAATTTTTCTCAGCAATTATTGATGGCATAAATCTGATATTTGGTCACAAGCTTCATATAGGTACCCCATATCGTGGGAAGCATTTTTGGACCCGTCAGGTTCCTACTCGACTTTGTTGATTTTTATGCACATTGAACATACATTTTGTATATGCTCATTTTTCACCGCATTTTTCTCGGCAACTTTTGATGGAAGAAATTTGATATTTCGTCACAGGCTTTATATAGGTACCCCATTACATATCGTGGGAAGCATTGTTTTGACCTGTCAGATTCCTACTTCCTGTTTGCCGACTTAGTTGGTTTTTATACACATTGAACATATATGCGGGGGTATCACATTAAAAGTGAGCATTAGCTCACAGTGCATCTTGTTTGATATGTTATAATCAAATATTATAAATTTCCTGCTGGCAAGAAAATAAAACTTTTCTGTTTTTTATGAATTATAGGCTAGCTTGCTTAGTTTTCTATTATTTTGAAACAGAATATTCAGTGGAGGAAATTGACAGTCGTCAACATTTAGTCAACGATTACAACAGGCACTGGAACACTTTTGAACCCCCCCTTTTCTATATACATTTTGTACATTGCATGACCAACCTTTTTTCAAAATGGCACAATATTGGTTTGTGTTTTCTTCTTTTTTTCAACAGTACATGTGAAAAAAAAATGTCCTGGTACAAGAATTTTGCTTATCTTTGGTTATATTGCAATCTGTCGTTAGCAAATGCTATTTTGCATTGCACAAGGTAAACTTTGTGAAATCAAAATTGTAATTTTTCAGCCATCTGTGCAAATTAACTTTTGGTTATTCAAAAATATAGAAATTTCTGAACTGTTTTTTTATTTTTTTTTATTACATATGTTGTTTAAAATAAACTCAAATTTTATATTTGTTTTCTTTCCCTTTTAAAGAATCTAACTCCATTTGTTTAGTTTTTGTAAATACTATGAGATATAGTTTGGGTGGACTTGGGAAGGCCGATTGGACAGTCGGTTATTATAAACTACCGGTAACAAAAATGTTTAAAATCATGTATCTGAATACATTATTTTTTTTTATATTCTATTATGAAATAATGAAATAATTCAAATATCAAAAATATGTACTATTAAAAATCCTACCTTCACATTAAAAAAAATACACATCCATCACATGAAATAATTCCTACAAATGTTCAAAATTGAAAGAAAATATGCCTTTTGGCAAATAATATTTTGTAATAATTGATTAATACTCACGACACTTGCCAAAGAAATAATAGTATATATATATTATACAATACCTGGTAATTAATAACTACATTTAGTATATGAAAAATAATCAACTCGGCTACGTCTTGATTAATTATATTTTATATACCATGACCAGGTATTGAATAATCTATACTTAACCTGTGAAACAAGTATTACTGCATTATATAATGTAAAACAATGGATATAAAAATAATATAATAAAAAATAGATAAGTGTCAGGATCCTGACATTAATAATTACTCTTACAGATAAGATACATGTACATGTATGTTTTATTTCACAGATCTTTTAAACTTTTTTTTCCATTTCGTTGGAATACCAGTCTTCGTGCTAACCTACTTGCCCGAAGCCCGCACAAGTAAAACTGGATTCGGACAAGTGATAATTATGTAAGAATTTGTTTGAATAAATCAAATTTTTTTCTAAATCTGGCTTTCGGGCAAATAGGTGAAAAAAAATTAAGGTAAAGACTGGAATACAAACTTTTTGGAGAAAAAAGAAAGACATGATATATATTAACATTCTGAAATTGCATATGGTTGATTGTTAGATAAGGACATTTTTGGGTTCCTTTACTTTATGTCAATTTATGTATAATGTGTCTCAAGACAGTCTTAGGGAAGATTAGTTATTAACTAACTGTGTAACCCTCTATTAATAAAGAATTTATTACTATTATTATTATACAGAAAGCTAGCAATCGTATAACTGCAAAATTTAAAATATTTTTGTACATACATTTGTATTTTACCAAAAAATTACCGTAAAGCTTTACCTAAAAAATTACCATAAAAAGTTTACAAAACAATTGCATTAAAAATTCACCATAAAAGTTTACCTTAAAAATTTCCGTAAATTTTTTTCCTACAAAATTGCCATAAATCTTTACCTCAAACTCAAGGAATTTATTGATATTTTCAACTCCCCCTCCCCCTTTTTTTTATCACAATTTTTCTGTATATACCTTTATTTTTTCAAAGTATATTTTTATTGAAGCCATTTATTTTAATGTGACAAATAATGAAGAATATAGAAGAAGATGGTATTAATCTACAAATGATTTTTCACATCATTAAATCATTCTTTATTATATATTCATATACTGCTTTAAAATTGACAATTAAAAAATTGTCATACTAAGGGCATCAGACTGGACCTGACAAATTTTTCATGTTGTGTGAGAACAACTTTATATTGGTAAGAGATAATTGTCATGTTTCTTGTCAGAACATTATTTTAAATTGTGACCCATGCATGTATCATGTTGATATTATATTAATGTTCGTGTAGTTCTAATTTTTTTCAAGAGCGCGACAAAAATGCTGAAAAATACACTACTGCTATTTATATATGAAGTATCTACGTTTTGATAGATGCTTTCCTTCTATTTAATTTGATTTGTTTTTTAGGCAAGAAATCCTGATGAAGCAAGCTGGCTGATGGTAGTACCTACCACGAATAATGGATCAACTGAATTTGTTAAGCTACACAGTGAAACTGTAAGTCAGAGAAATACATCACAGTATCTGAAAATAAAATTGTTTCAAATCTTGTATTAATATTTTCTAACAATTGTGAGGATACGCTCAAACCATACCTCATTTCATGAAATCATCAGACTTTAATTTCACTTTGGAGTCGAGGGAGGGCGACCTCAGCCAATATGGGGTGAGAATTTCACCCACTTTGGTGTGCCCTGCTTCTAAATTAGAGTTTTAGTATCATGTGATCTAAAAATACATACACAGTGTCAGTGAAGTGTAATAATGAATATATATTTTTTCGATATTTCTATAAGGCTGTTTGCAATTTGCTTTTGTGACAACGATAATCGCATGAAACAGAAAAAAGTAATAGAATGTAATGTAATCCCTCTCTTATTAGGCTACTCCTTTACAACAACGATCCCAATAATTTTAAAGTTAACCAGTTGCTTGGCCATGGTCGATGGTTCTCTCCGGGTACTCCGGCTTCCTCCAACACTAAAACTGGTCGCCATGATATAGTTGAAATATTGTTGAAAGTGGCGTTAAACACCAAAAATCAAATCAACCAATAATTTTTGTTTGTGGCCTTGGATTCACATTGAAAAAATTGCACTCAAGAATTTCTTTATGTGCAGTATTGTTAGTGATGTAGTTTTGAAATTATTTGTCGATATTAAAGATTGCAATCTTTTGATACAAATCATCGTCATATTTTCTTACATCATTCCTATTTTGTAGGGCCGTCATGATCGTGTCACCATGTGATAGTTGAATTTACAACTACCTGTGCAAGTTGTGAGTTTGAACCTTGTTCATGGCGAGGTGTACTCGATACTGCATTATATGATAAAGTTTGTCAGTGACTTGCGACAGGTCAGTGCTTTTCTTCGGGTACTGCGGTTTCCTCCACCAATAAAACTGACCGCCACGGTGTAATTGAAATCTTGTTGAAAGTGGTGTTAAACACCATAACCCAACCATCCAACCAACCTATTTTGTAATAAAAATTGATATTCTTATTATTTTTTTTTAATATAGTCGACAACCCCGCCAGAACTTTGGTTCAACTTCCAGAAGACGAGATACATCTATGATCGTGAGGAGAAGAAACAGTTTTTATCAATCCCGTTCCCAGATGATAAATCTGTTGGATATTACATGGATTGGAAAGGTTATCAAGAGGAGGAGGATATTAAACAAGCAGAAAAATTTTATGGTCGTAATAAGTTAGTATATAATATAGCAGTGTCCACGTCTTACTTCGTAATAAGTTAGTATATAATATAGCAGTGTCCACGTCTTACTTCGTAATAAGTTAGTATATAATATAGCAGTGTCCACGTCTTACTTCCTGTCATTTATGTCACTATTCGTTCCAACATGTTTTTGTGTTCCCTAAGCCTAAGATTTCTGCTTAATAATTACTTCAGTGAAATCTGTCTAAACCAAAACCTCCTTGAGACCAGCTTTTGTGTTTGGAATAGACAGGTGTTCAGATTATACAGGTTAGACCAACACAGATTTCTTTCATCAGGACTTTCATCTAAAGTTCGTGTATACAGGATTCCATTTTATTCCGGTTTCAGTTTAGACAAGTTTCACTGTAATATGTAATAATTTAATTTGATTTGAATATTTCAATCTGATTGGTTAATCCGACTGGAGAAAATTTTAGTTATACTCGATAACCTGGGTTGGTATTGTGATGTCACCAACGTGTTCATCCGCCAACGACAAATTCAAATAGTCACATGAAATAATCGTAATTAAAATCAAGGAATCATTAAATTTTGTTGTGAAAATTAAATTATCAGGAATATTTGAAATTGTTGAACAGGTTATACTTGCATAACCAGGTTTGGGTCAGTTTACGCTTTGCATAAACCGCTTCGCGGTTTATTAAGCGTAAACTGACCCAAACAACCTGTTCAACAATTTCAAATATTCCTTATATAATTCCTATTAAAAAATGTATTCACATTCCTTTATTTAATCTCATATATTTTTCCAAATGTCAAGTTGTTTTCTTACCATGCACCAAAGTATAAAGCAAAGACTAGGACATTAAAAGATGAATGAAAGGTTACCGTACATAAGATGTACATTTTGTGAATTACAAAAAAGGGTGTACTCGACTCGCAGCCGCAAGTGATAAAGTTTACCAGTTGCTTGTCCATGGTCGGTGGTTCTCTCTGGGTACTCCGGCTTCTTCCACCACTAAAACTGGTGGCCATGATATAGCTGAAATATTTCTGAAAGTGGACTTATATCAATCAATGATTGCATTGGCCGTTATGTGTTCTTCGTCATCAGTTGTTACAAATTTTTAAGCATATTTTGATTTTATTTCACAGAATGGAGATGGATTTACCCACGTTTGTGGAATTGTTCAAGGAGAGAGCTACAGCGCCGTTCTTTGTGTTCCAAGTTTTCTGTGTTGGTTTGTGGTGTTTAGATGAGTATTGGTATTATAGTGTCTTTACTCTCTTTATGTTAATTGCTTTTGAAGCTACGCTGGTTCAACAACAGTTAAGAAATCTGTCAGAGATTAGGAAGATGGGCAGTAAACCTTATCCAATACAGGTGAGAAAAAAATATGGAGTCTTGTAAAGTGATAATTTAGGTAAGAAATTGGTCAAATTTGTATTTTTTTTACTTTTAAAGATAAATTAGAGAATTACAGAGAAAAGATTGTAAATTCAGAAAAATAAAACATTTCTAGATGATTAATTTCTGAAATATTTTTTTAAATTATGAGCAACTATTGAAGTTCTTCAAAATTGAAATATAAAAAATGTGGTTCATAATGGTTTTTATCAAATAATTTGGGAAAGAATGCAAATGTTATGTTTTCAGGAAGGGAGATAACTCTTTTAATATTTGGAAAATCATCGAACAGTATATTGCTTATCAGCACAAACAAGAGTATAAATTCTATGTTATCAACAGAAGAATTCATTCACCTACTATAATAATAATAAAGTAATACTTAATTGCCATTGTATTACAGGTATACAGAAACAGAAAATGGAGACCAGTTATGAGTGATGAATTAGTTCCTGGAGATATTGTATCTATAGGTAAATTATTACGATTTGTTGTTTTAAACCATTTTCTTCAAAGTACCACGATGCTATTCAGGACCATTGTGACTGTAACATCTGTAATGATTCTACTTCGAAATATCAGAGTATTTGAGTTATCAAGAATAAATTAAAGAAAGTTACTATGTATGGACTTAATATTTACTTCAAATTATCAAAGGAAATGACATATCCGAGGACAGTGCATACCACCAATAACATTCTGAGTTATCAGTGACCTACTGAAGGTTGGTGGTTTTCTCCTGGTACTCCGGTTTCCTCCACAAATATAACCGATTGACACAATATAACTGAAATATTGTTGAAGTAATCAAATGAAAAACAAAAATTGACATTATATTGGAATTGTTCCATAATCTAATTGAAAAATAATAGAAACAGAAGGAAAATGAACACCCTTACCATGCTAGTCAATCACTGGTACAGGCACTTCAATAAAAAGGGGGCGCCGGTGGCTCAATGAGTTAGGTCGTTGGATCTAGCAACTCATGCAAGCTTTAAGCCTATCACCAATAAGGCGTGGGTTTGCACCCGGCTTTGTAAATTACAAAAAAGGGTGCACTCGACTTGCAGCCGCAAATGATAAAGTTTACCAGTTGCTTGCCCACGGTCGGTGGTTCTCTCCAGGTACCCCGGCTTCCTCCACCACTAAAACTGGTCGCTGAAACTGATATATTGTTGAAAGTGACATTAAAACACCAAAAATCAAAATCAAACGTTTAAATATTTTCCACATGTGAGTCAAATACTGACCCTAACATATAATTGGGTGAGCAGAAGGGGAGATAAGCCAAATTTAATAATCAAAATTTTAAAGTAGTTTTCAGAATTACTTAGAATTTCATGAAAATTTTGCTGGTGAAATGGAAAAATGAAAGACAAAAAAATACCACACTGTCGGAACATTTCTAAAATCGAATCCAAAAATAGTAGAAATAGATGCAATATTAATACCCGAAACACGCATATACATAATCCTGGCCTTGGTACAGGCACTTCAATAAAAAAGTGGCAGGGTTAAATCCCTCTTCTTAGTGAAATGATGCTGTCATGTAAGAGGGTTTTTTTTTTATGCAGAGTCATTACTATCAGTACATATAGATTCTCCTTCAGTTGCCCGTGGGTTACGATATTTCTCCACTCTCGAGAGTGGAGAAATATTGTAACCCACATGGGCAACTGAAGGATAATTTATTTCTCCCATTATTTAACATGAACCTTATTTCAAAAGCACTCCAGCGAGTCAAACGAGTCAAATGCGGGGAAAGGCACGAGACATTTTAATCCTCTAGAGGATTACAGATTTTTCCACCACTGGTTCAGCTGGGTTAAAGCACCGTAATAATGGGAGAAAATGCTGTTGAATGATACTGACTGATAATCATGTACTCGATACAAAATTTTGTGATAAAGTTTGTCAGTAAATTGTGACAGGTCGGTGGCTTTCTGCCGGTATTCTGGTTTCCTCCAACAATAAAACTGTCCACCACAATATAACTGAAATATTGTTGAAAGCTGCATTAAGCACCATAATCCCCAACCCCTAACCCTACTGATACCATTTAGTTTGAAGGTACATTTAATACTGTTTAGGAAGAATGTTCTTTTTAAAGATATTACCAGTGATTTAAAATTTGCATTTGATATTAACAGGAAGATCACAAGAAGATCGTGTTGTACCATGTGATATGTTATTACTACGGGGACCGTGTATTGTTGATGAAGCAATGTTAACAGGAGAATCAGTTCCTGTAATGAAGGTTTGTATATACATTAGTCTCCCTCTTATAAGGCTTCTCCCACCAAAGGCCACACCTCCTATCAAGCCAGATTTCAGATGTACGGAGATAGTAAAATACTACTAAATTGTCCCCCTCAAGAGAGGCCACCCCTATCTTTGGGCCATTTATTCATTTCCTTGAAGAAGGGATGGTCCTATAAAAGAGGATGACGACCGCCTTGTTATAGATATGTCAAATTCTGGAAAAATTCAGAAATTTTGAGAAGTTTACAAAATCAGAAGTTCTTAAATTTGTGAAATTAAATGTTTTTCTTGATATTTCATTTTGTTTGTTTAAGGATAGAATTAACCATACTATCCATAAATTTGACATTGAACATGCACTCTTCTTTTTCAAAACTTGATTTTTTTACCTTATAATATATGTAAGAAAGTGCATATATTTGTATTGTAGGAACCTGTTGAAAATATAGACAGGGAACATTTGTTAGACATGGAGAGTGATGGCAAATTGCATGTTCTTTATGGTGGAACAAAAGTGGTTCAACATACACCTCCAAGTAAAACAGGGGCAGGTCTCAAAGGTATTTACACATTTTTTTTTTACTGACAACATACACCTCCAAGTAAAACAGGGGCAGGTCTCAAAGGTATTTACACATATTTTTTTACTGACAACATACACCTCCAAGTAAAACAGGGGCAGGTCTCAAAGGTATTTACACATCTTTTTTTTACTGACAACATACACCTCCAAGTAAAACAGGGGCAGGTCTCAAAGGTATTTACACATATTTTTTTACTGACAACATACACCTCCAAGTAAAACAGGGGCAGGCCTCAAAGGTATTTACACATATTTTTTTACTGACTACATACACCTCCAAGTAAAATAGGGGAAGTTTCAAAGGTATATTTACACTTAATTTTTTACTGACTACATACACATCCAAGTAAAACAAGGGCAGGTCTCGAAGGTAGTTACACAAAATATTTACTGACTACATACACCTCCAAGTAAGACAGGGGCAGCCTCAAGGGTATTTACACATAATTTTTACTGACTAGATACACCTCCAAGTAAAACAAGGGCAGGTCTCAAAGGTATTTTCTCATATTTTTTTTACTGTAGTATGCAGAA
>MJUT01010276.1:1281567-1301175 GCA_002080005.1 Gigantidas platifrons | reverse complement strand
GCCAATCCATGTTAAAACTCAAAACACATTCTGGCTTCCATGATTTATTTCGATTCTGATATGTCTAAGAGTACAAATATGGTTGCATACTTTGATTGGAAGACGGTAATTTATACATACGCTTGCGGAAAATGTCGCACACAATTTATGTAATTCGAATAATACTGCACCCTCTATTGGCATTATTCGGGTCACAATTTATGCTGCCAATGGAAACGTCGGTCATATTCATCGGCGCATGTGCTGATGAGATAATACGAAGAAATAATTCTGGTTTTTTTTTAACAAAGGGAAAGAGTGAGGTCATGTTAGAATGTTATTTAAGAAATAATTCATGCCTACCCATATGTGAATAATGAGTGTTGCTGTTAATTTTAAAACTGTCTGCATTAATTATAACTCTTTTTTCTTCAGCAAGCGATAATGGGTGCATTGCCTATGTTGTACGTCATAGTTTCAGTACATCACAAGGGAGATTACTCAGAACGATATTATTTGGTGTTAAGAGAGTGACAGCAAACAATTTAGAGACATTCTGTTTTATTTTGTTTCTACTGATTTTTGCCATCTCTGCAGCATCCTATGTGTGGATTAAAGGTAAATTATGTTTGTAGTGTGCTTGACAAATGTTCTGCTACTCACAAATGTTGTTTCTTGATTTGGTTTCTGGTGTTTAATGCCACTTTCAACAATATTTCAATTTTATCGCTATTTTGTTTATTTTCCCTTTGATGTTTAAAACCGATATATTTCATATCACGTAAGTGCATGAGATGATTCCAATTATCGCTATTCGCTAAGCGTAGTCAAGGACGCACATAGTAGTATCTTGTTTTCTAATATGACGTTATAATGACGTCACATTACCAAATTCTTGATAATTAAGTGATTAACGATATAAAATATTAATTGTGTTTAAAAAAAATGTCAGTATCTCGACAAAAATTATTTAATTATGAATACAAAATAGCGATAAAATAATTAAAGATGTTTTTTAAAACTCAAGGACGTTTCTCAGTCATCTCTCATCTCAGGGCTTAGCCCTTCCATGAGAGATGACTGAGAAAAGTCCTCTTGTTTTAAAAAACATCGTTAATCACTTAATATCATCGTGATCAGTTTTATTGGTGGAAGGAACCGGAGAAAACCACCGACCTGTTGCAAGTCACTGACAAACTTTATTACATAATGTTGTATCGAGTACACCTCGCCATGAGTGGGATTCGAACTCACAACCTTAGTGGTGATAGGCACTGATTTCATAGATAGTTGTAAATCCAGCTACCATACGACCACGAAGGACTACTGTGCAACCCAATTATATTTAAAAAGAAATAATACCAACCTATTTTGATTTTACGTTACACCTAAAAATAGATTAAACAACAATCCACTATTTTCACAAATGTATATTGAATGTGTTTGTTTGATTACTTATTTTGTTAAATTTTTTTTTTTTTCTTGTAATTTTTCAGGAACAGAAGATCCAAAGAGAAATCGCTACAAGTTATTTTTAGAATGTACACTAATTTTGACCTCAGTAGTTCCCCCTGAATTGCCAATAGAATTATCATTAGCAGTTAATACAAGTTTATTAGCTCTTACAAAGCTGTGTAAGTATATACAACATGTTAGGGTTATTACTACAATAAATGTGTATGACAGGGGTCAGGGGACAAAAATGTATTTGTGAATAAATGTATTACAAAATATTTTGCATGGTGGGACTCCCCAACAAAGTACTTTCAACACCCAAAGCAAACTATTTGTAGAATACCTGTGACATTGAAAATTTAACACAAATTTCTGGTATCTGATGAGAAATAATTATAAATAGCCTGCCATTTAAGGACATTTGAATAATGTTTTGATTTGCTGTAACCCGACAAAACCAAAAAAATGCCCCTTCTCAAAAACATATTTTATCAGGAATAAAAAAAACCAGAAAAATTAGCATTTGTTTCTATAGAAAATGTTTTGATCATATTACATTTGAACTAAATTGGTCTGTATACATGTACATGCACTTACACCACAATGTAAAATGGAAAGAGCCGAGGATATTACGTCGTCTATTGTCCTGTAATGTCTGTGTTTACTGCGCAAGGTTCTCACCAGCTTTTATCTTATTTTTCATTCTTTTCAAATATCTTTTTTAGATGTGTTTTGTACAGAACCTTTCAGAATACCATTTGCAGGGAAAGTTGATATATGTTGCTTTGATAAAACAGGCACATTAACAGCAGACGACTTAGTTGTAGAGGGTGTGGCTGGAATAAAGTAAGTGTAAAAATCTAATACTTAGTACAAAACAAGAAAATTTATTTCAGAATGCAAGGTTAATTATTACTATCTTTGTCCAGTTACAATTTTCACTTTAATAAAAGCATCTAAAAAAATATCCTGAATTTACAGTATTCTTTGTTGCATTTAAAAAAAAAATCAAATTTAGAGTGATCTTCTCCCAAAATGTGTTTACAATCCATATGGAACCAATTACAAATTACATTGATATAATAGAAAATCTATCCAGTGAAGGAACAAGAAAAAACACCCGAAAAAGCCCCCTGACAAAAAGACCGCCAATAATGAAATAATCATACAATCTTATTACATTTGTTTTTTATTGATGGTGATATTAAAAGATGTACATGCATCTTATTTTATTCAAATTATTTTCAACATATCATTATGTGTTTTTTTTTATTACACAGTGGAACAGAAATCATGGCTGCTAGTGAAGCTCCATTAGAAACCATCCACGTCATGGCAACATGTCATAGTCTGGTCGTGTTAGATGATGAAATGGTCGGAGATCCATTAGAAAAGGCCACACTTAAAGCTGTGGACTGGAATTTGACCAAAGGTGACTTTTTTTTTTTATCTGTTTTCAACGATTAGTAGTTTTGTTTGGTGTATGGGTTATGAAAAGAAAGTTTAAACAGTGATAGTCAACAATTCTACCAATATCAGCAAAACAAGCAATCATTTCTCATATTAACTCACTCAATACTAAAAACATCACCACATATGATGCTATAAATCCAAGAACAATTCTCTACCCATTTACTATATAGTGCATGAAAAGTGTATATTTACAATAATAATTACAAATGACAAATTCTGAAATTGGAATATTTTAGGAGAAACTGTTGTTCCCACAAAGCGAAAGACACATGGACTTAAGATCTACCAGAGATTCCACTTTGCTAGTGCTTTGAAGAGAATGTCAGTCATAGCTGGCCACACCCCTGCTGGTAGTAGTGAAACAGAATATTTAGGAGTGGTCAAAGGAGCCCCAGAAACATTACAATCAATGGTAATTGTATGAATTTATGGAAGTGTAATGTACTTGTAACCTGGTTTGTGGTTTATGGTTGATGGTGTTTAATGCCACTTTCAACAATATTTCAGTTATATCTTGGTGGTTAGATTTATTGGTGGAGGAATCCGGAGTACCGTGAGAAAACCGCCAACCTGCCGAAGTCACTGACAAAATAATTTTGTATGGAATACACCTCGCCATGAAGGGAGTTCGAATAAAGTACATTATCATAAGAAGCGTACCATATTTGGTTATGAATAATGCACACTTTCTTTACCCTTAGAAACAATTTTGTAGATAAACTACTATTATATGGTTCAGTATTGGTATGTATTTGCATATGATTTATTATTCATGCAAGCATAACATTCGTCCTGTACTGGCAAATGGATCAAGATAAATTATAGTCATCAAAATCAATTTAGTTTTAATTCCAAGATTTGGAGCAGCAATTATATTGGACGAATAAAGGTCACATGCACATGACCCCTGATGGGATGTTACATTTTAGTGTTTCACCAAAAAATTTTATTTTTCAAAAAAGGTTTTCAACAAGCATGTAATTATAAGTAAACTGTGTTGTTATCTACAAAACACCTGACTATTATTATTGATTTGAAAAAAAGTTTGAAGATAACAAAGGGGTAAAATATCAAAGAAACCGTAAATCAAGTACAGACAATCAGGTGATGCAATGTTTATAAAAAAAAAAAAAAGGATGAAAGTACTAACAATGATCTACAAAAGATTACACAGAAAACTAATGATTGTGCAACACGAACCCCACTAAAACTAGATGTGAATGCTGATTTTCTTGAAATGTAGCGGTTCCTGCTCCACTAGTGGAACCTGCCGTGTTACTCTTGTTACAATTTCTGTGATAAGTTGGGAATGAGGAAAAGATTGGATTGTGATTACGACAAATGAAACATCTCTGGTCATTTGTGACACAGATTTTCCGTATCGGTTAACCAAGTCAATCAAGGTGGCGACCATAAAACTTTGGAAGCAATGACATATTTATTGTTTATTTCAGTTTAAAAATTGTCCAGCTGATTATGAAGAGGTCTATTTAGAGATGGCAAGAAGAGGAGCTAGAGTGTTAGCTTTAGGGTACAAGAAATTAGGAGTTCTTTCTCATCAACAGGTAGTCATGTCATTTGTTTTATGATATAATGTGGCCATGTCATTTGTATTGTATTGGTTCTTCCGTTTTTTGTATATAAGGGGGCCAAAAGGGCAGAAATTGTAAGCTTTAGGATACTAGAAATTAGGAGTACTTTCTCAACAAAAGGTAGTCATGTCATTTTTATTGTATTAGCCCCAGCTGTTTTTTTTGATAAGAGGAGGCCAAAAGTGCAAAAATTATAAGCTTTAGGGTACAAGAAATTAGGAGTACTTTCTCATCAACAGGTAAAAATCATGTCATCTGACTTTTATTAGCCCCACCTGCTTATTTTTTTATATAAAGGGCCAAAAATATTGCTGTGGTTGATTATGTGGTCCACCATTACCATTTAAACTTTTTGTTTTCGTATGTTGCAATTGAACGTGATTTGTGTGGATAATGTTTGACTCTGAGATTATATTTTATAGGTTAGAGATCAAACGAGAGCTACCGTGGAATGTGACCTGTCGTTCTGTGGATTCGTCATTATATCCTGCCCCTTTAAAGCGGATTCTAAATCTGTTATCAAAGAAATCATCAGTGCATCTCATTATGTAAGTAATATTATAATTATATAAGGCATTCTGTATGAAGCCCCAGAATTCAATATCATCCCAAGATTTAGATATTTGTCGAGGTTTGATCATGGATTCGATATCGGAACAGCTATATTGTATTATTTTATCATCAAAATGAAAAACGAAAAATACCACACTATCGGAACAGTTCCAAAATATAATAGAAAAATCATAGCAAGAGGTAAAAATCGATATCCCCAACACACAAATACATGACTGCTCACTTTACTCTCTTGGTACAGGAAAAGTTAAACAGTAATGATAATCACTTCTACCAGTATCAACAAAACAAGCAATCACCTTTCATCTTAACTCAATTCACTGAACAAAAAAATAAGATCATGACATATGATGTTGGAAATCCAGGTCCTGGCTTATCGTTAGCCTGTTTCATCAGTTGGTGAATAAATTTCTGCATAAGAATTCCTTATAATTTCCTTAGAGCTGCCATTAACGATAGAAATTACCAACATTATAATATTTTTGACGTTTTGGTCTTAGGAGAAATATATTCTCCTTCCTTGCTAAAGCTCGGGCTTCAAAATTAGAAGGTTTAATTATCTCAAGTGGAGAAATATCATAAGATACTGATAACAGTAGGAGAATCTATATAAACAAATGTATAACCAATAACTCAGTACGATTTTGTAGGTAACAATGATCACAGGAGATAATCCATTGACAGCATGTCATGTGGCAAAAAAACTAAAATTTACAGACAAGACAACGCTGATCCTTCAACATCCAAATGATAAAGGTATGTACATGTATAATGTAGCAAAATTATGTTCATGGCCTGGCGATTCAGATATTATAATAGATTTTAATACCTTCTGCTAGTAGATTTACTTGAGATCACCTTAAGCTTAGTTGGTAGAGCTGTTTTTTTAGGGCAGAAGGCATAGGGTGTGATCCTAGCTTGGGATGTTACAATGGTGGCAGATGTGGGATCCTAAATCTGAAGTGTTTTTCAGGTCTACATGAGGTTGGACACTTCATCAGGCCAGGTACCCAGGTGTTTAAAACAGCTAAGCTTGTGGACGAGACTTGAATTGAATGGGAGGTTATCTATTAAAATTAGGTTGATAGCTTGGTCATTCAGGTATCATAACAGATTTGATACTCTCTATTAGTTGAGATCTCCTCAAGCTCAGTTGGTAGAGTGGTTGGGTTGGGTGCAGATGTTTCTGGATACAATCCTAGCTTGGGTATAAATACTATAAATAGAACTTTAATCTTAATCTACATGATAAATGTCATTAAAAAAGGTCTGTTATATACATAGGCCAGAATTTAATAAAATTTTGAACTATTGTCACATAGTGTTGAGACAGTTTGATAATATTTGTTCCTTTACAACCACTGAATTCGACTAGCCCCAGGTGATCAATACAGCTTTGTGAGTCTCAGGGTGTTAAGAAATAAGGGTTTGACATGTATACATATAATTTTCTCATATAAATTTTAATTTCTTAATTTTATGATGATTTTTTTTTTCAGATTCTTCATGGCATTGGCAGTCTATTAATGATAAGATTGTCTTACCACTGAGTAGCAAGAATATTAGGAAAGATGTAATAGAAAAATATGATTTATGTCTGACAGGGGAGGTAAGTATTACCACCAGCAGATGATCTGCAATTTAAAATAAAGTTCTGTTTTTCATAATATGATTTGAAATAATTAAATTATTTAGTTTTACCCATGTTTGTACATACGTCCATCAATCTGTTTGTCGTGTATTTGGTTTCCGCTCAATAACGTTAAGATTTTCTGAAGCAAGTCATGTGAAATATTTACACAAGGTCAGGTACCATAGAAGATCAACCAAATTAGATTTTGGACCTTACAACTTATTCTGTTCTAGAGTTTTGGACCTTACAACTTTTTCTGTTCTAGAGTTTTGCTCCTGTTTCCTTTGCATGAAACAGGGTCATATGGACACATTTCTTCATTTTCGTATAGAAATACATTATATTTAGATATTTCCTTATGTAATTTGTATATAATTTTGAATACAAGCATACTGAAGGACATGTTTTCTACACTGAAATGTATTGTTACCCTAGATTTCTGTACAGTGTTAAGTTGAGCTGACAGATACAGCAAAAAGACAAATATTTATTTTAGGAGTAATTCAAAGAAACAACTTTTACCAAAATCAAAATTATCACCACTAAAGTTATAAGTTTGAATCCTGCTCATGGCAAGGTCTACTCGATACAACATTATGTGCTAAAGTTTGTCAGTGACTTCTGACAGGTCAGTGGATTCTCTGGGTACTCCTGTTTCCTCCACCAATATAACTGATGGCCACGATATAACTGAAATACTATTGAAAGTGGCGTTAAACACCATAAACCAAATCAAATCAAGATAACAAGATCCATCTTATTTCTATTATTGAATGTTTTTTCTTCTACAGAAAATAATTCTAATTAGTAATAAAGTTATACATTTGTATGTTTTAATTTTTCACATTTTTATTTACTAGGCTTTTACATACTTACAAACAGAGGAAACAAAATTACTGAAGATATTATTACCTAATGTTAGAGTCTTTGCACGAGTTGCTCCAAAGCAAAAAGTAAGTACAATTCTATGACAATATATATATATAAAGTCTAAGGGAATCTATTTGTTGATAGAAAATTTTGTCAATATATTTTTTGTAACATCTTTATCGGTATCGTTGCACAATCTTCTATATATATATATATATACGTCGGAAAATTAAACCAAACAGTCTTAAAATTAGATTTTTGTGCTGTCACATATTTGTTCTTCCCTCGACGGGATTTGAACTCACACCATTGATACACTGTAGCATCAATCGCTTAGCCTTATGTCCAGCGCCCTAGACCACTCGACCACATCCGCTCCACTAAAAAGAACTTCTTGGAAAATGGTCTAAATCAGCCAATCATAGATTAAAAATTATATTTCTATTTTGAAAGTCAATGTATAGATAAATCCTTTTGATTGCTTTTCTATGATTTTATATACAAATATATCAGTTTGCTTTAATCCCACAGGTATCTTTGGGTTTTATTTTCAAAAAGTTGTCTATTTTATTTTTTTTTGACTTTGTTGGCACCGAAAAAATTGTTATAAATGCTGTTATAGTGACAACCGAAACCTTTGAACCGTAATGGAAGCGAGATGTTGGTGCCGTAAAATCTGATTCAATCCACCATTTCTTTAGAAATGCCTGTACCAAGTCAGGGCCATTGCGGTTTCCCAGTTTCCTGGTTGTTGACTGATTTTGTCTGTTTATTGATTTATGAGTTTTGACTTTCCCTTTGGAAGATTGCTCTGTGTTCAGTAATTTTGTTATTACCTTTATTTTGTATTATGACATTACAATGTTTTGACACCACATTTTAATTTCACAAAGCATTGCATTTGCTATCAAATTGAGAACATTTTCTATTGTGTTCAAAATTGTGTGTATATTTTAAGAGTAAGTTTGTTTGTATATTTTAATAGGAAGTTGTCGTGACGACATTGAAAAGTCTTGGTTTTACAACACTTATGTGTGGTGATGGCACTAATGATGTAGGAGCATTGAAACATGCACACGTTGGTATGTATATAAATAACAGTTGAAATTTTATGTTCATTGTACCTACATTAAAAATAAATGGAGAAAAACTGGTAGTAAACCACCAACCTGCTGCAAATCACTGACTTGACTACCATGACATACTAGTAACTCAGATATTGTTGAAAGTGGCCTTAAAATAAAAATAATCTGGTACTAGATCAGTATGATAATCAGGTATTTACAGTGCCATCTATCTGCATCTCACTGACAGATCACTCATCAGTAGAACATGGACAGATTAGGAAAAACAGCCACAAGTCACTGACAAATTTATCACATATACAGTAAAATCTCATGATCTCGAACTCAGAAAGATTGAATCCTTGAATAACTCAAAGTAAATTTTTTTACAGTCTGTTTGTAGTAGCTTTCAACTTAATTGAGTCTGATGACTCGAATATTTGGTTACTTTTGAGTAAAATAATAAGTCCATTTGACTTCGTCACTATAAGTTTCAACAATACTTGTAGTTGTATTAAGTACACATCACTTTTAAATTCACAGATTTTGCGGTGATAGTTGTCAAATAGATGTTAAGCAAATTACGAAACCATCACTTCCTCTTGATTTGTTACAAACAGATTAAAGAATATGTATCATCAAATACAATTAGTTCTTGCTATGACATACATGTATCTGATAAATTTCTGACTTAGCAATAAATATTTTTTTTTGTTCATACAGCATAATGATGGATAATTGTTATTTTGTAGGAGTAGCACTTTTAGCAAATGCACCTGAAAAAATTCCAGAAAAGAAGAAGAAAAAAGCAGAAGAAGTAAGATAGAATGGCATACTGGACAGACTCGTATTCATAATTCCTGGTGGGACAATGCCTCCTATAAGCTCCTGAGAATAAGTTATTTGATCATGTAAATGGTTACAAAGAAAATTGTCTAATTTAACAACAAACGATTGGCAGCCATTTTTTTTAGAAGTGGCGTGCACTCTATGCCCTCGTCTGAATCCGCACCTGTTAATAGCTCAAAACTTGAAAATACAAGACTTAAGTAACAACTTTAATAGAGTGAAACCTATCTAAACTGAATCTCATTGTGACCTATTTTTGTGCTCAAAATAGACAGGTGTTTGGTTTATACAGGTTAAATTAACAAAGATGTCCTACATTATGACTTTTGTTAATATTCGGCTTATGCAGGGTTCTTGTTTATTCAGGGTTTGAGGGGGCCCAGGTGGCTCAATGAGTTAGGTCGTTGGATCTAACAACTCATACAAGCCGATCACCAATACGGCATGGGTTCAAGCCTGACTTTGTAAATTACAAAAAAGGGTGCACTCGACTCGCAACCGCAAGTGATAAAGTTTACCAGTTGCTTGCCCATGGTCGGTGGTTCTCTCGGGGTACTCTGGCTTCATCCACAACTAAAACTGGTCGCCATGATATAGCTGAAATATTGTTGAAAGTGGCTTTAAAACACCAAAAAAAAAAACCCATTTATGGACATCTTACATTGCGACATTTCAGACTTTCAGACAAAGTTCACTCATATTTGTTGGCTTTNAAACACCAAAAAAAAAAAAAAAAAATCAATCAGGGTTTGAAATAGACAGATTTATATGCATTGACCAAGTTTTCAGTTTTACAATGAAACTGTATATTAATTGTTTATTATCACAGGATGGAGGGACTAATCATGTTATGAATGATAGAGGTGGAAAGGGGAAAATGAGTGGCAGAGTTGCTAAACAACGAGCTATAGCCAGAGGAGATAACATAGCTCCATCACAGGTAAATAGTTTTTCTGTAATTCCTTTATGTATCATAAGTTATGATTGCAATGCATGTACATGTATGTGATAAATGTGAAATATTGAATATGATAAATGTTCAATATTCTTGCTCTTTATCCAGTATGTTCAGACATGAGGATTTTATCAAGGATAAATCTATACTAAATTAGTAATGTCCATATACTTAAAAACATTGAATGTTTTATAAAACATATATATTTAGTGTATGAAAACCAGAATGTGATTTATCTGAATAGTCTTATCCTTGATAAAGCTAGTTTGCTGATATGTGAATTTTTTTTTAAATTCAAAATGACAAGATGAAAAATAAAGAACATTACTAGCAGTAAATTTTTCATATTTATGAACAATATTGGTACATATTGATATAAATTTTAAATTTGATTGACCTTAAGGTGCAGTGACATGATTCAATCTTCCGTCCAGTTTTTTCATTCAATTTTGTTCTTTCAACACGCTTTCGACAAAAATCATGCCTTGTGAACTCAGAATTTGAATATCGGAAATCTAATCAATACATCGTTTCAAAATCTTTTGACATCCTAGTTCCATCCGACAATCTGATGAGAATTGTATTGCAAAAACTGTAAAAGAATTAAAAATCGTATCAAAATTGAAAGGAAAGTTGGTCATTCGACTTGCCTGTACCTTTAGATTATTAAAGAAGTTAATTATGAAATACAAGTATTGATAATTTCACATCTTTTAATATGAGGGCCTTCGTGGCTGTTATCATATGTAGTGTATATTTTTTCCTTTATCTTGGATTTATTTAAAGTTCTATTTATATGAGTTCTGTTACAAGGTAAACAAATAAAAAAACATGAAATTCAAATTTGATTGTTTTTATTGACAGAAAAAGTTAGCTAATATGATGAAAGAACTTGAAGAGGAAGAAAAAGCCCAAGTTGTCAAGTTAGGAGACGCTAGCATTGCTTCACCGTTTACATCAAAATTATCAACTACCACCTGTGGTATGTATAGTGCCTTTATAATACAGTCTAGCTTTAATGGGGGGGGGGGGGGGATTGCAGTGGTGCAATGGTTAGCATGCTCACCTCGAGTGCAGTAGATCATTAATTTTGAGGGTCAAACCAACATCTATGAAATTGGTATTTGTTGCTTCTCCGCTAAGCACGCAGCATTAAAGTGTACGAGCAATGAGCAAAAAAACTGGTTTAAAAAATCAGGTTAATGAGTGGAGCAACATGCCTACCCATGGACAGTTGTTTCAGTGAGCTAGCACTACAAAAATCCAACTAAGCAGATTGTATATAATACAACGGAGACATTATCATCATCATCATCATCATCTCTTCAAAATGCAGCTTGTTCTCCCCATGATATAGCTGAAAAATTGCTCCTTTGCCATAAAACAACAATCACTCACTCTAGTGGGTGGATACACAGGTCTGACTGTATGTACTTCCATATGTATGCATATGTTTTTCCCAAGAATCTTGGTCATGAATGACAATATTCAGGCTTAATCAGATACACAACTCGTCCTCAGAACAGGACATAAATGTGTTCAGAGAATGCCACGCTCCTGCAAGTACTTGATCAAAATCTTAATTCTAACCAAATATATGCAAACATAATGCAAAACTATGAAAAACTGTAGAAGTAGTTTTAGATGCACAAAGCATACACCATGTATCGGGACATACAGACGGGCAGGGGTAAATCATTAAACCCTCGACATTACATAAAAAATCAATCAAGTCACAGTCAGCTGCCTGAATTATATATTTGTTCTTGCAGTTTGTCATATAATAAACCAAGTAAAATGTACCATCTGACAAATATTTTGTTTTTCTTGCAGTATATCACATGATAAACCAATGCAGATTTACAGTCTAACTAATATTTTGTTTTTCTTGCAGTATATAACATAATTTAACCAAGGCAGATGTATCATCTGACTGATATTTTGTTTTTCTTGCAGTATATCACATAATAAACTGAGGCAAATGTACCATCTGACTAATATTTTGTTTTTCTTTCAGTATGTCACATAATAAACCAAGGCAAATGTACCTTCTGACTAATGTTTTGTTTTTCTTGCAGTATATCACGTAATTTACATCTGAGTAATATTTTGTTTTTCTTTTGCAGTATGTCACATAATAAAGCAAGGCAGATGTACATTAGTGACAACGTTGCAGATGTTTAAGATCCTGGCATTAAATGCCTTAGTACTAGCCTACAGTCAGAGTGTATTATATCTAGATGGTATTAAGTTTAGTGACAGTCAGGCTACCATGCAGGGATTACTCTTAGCTGGATGTTTCTTATTCATATCAAGGTCGAAGGTAATTAATTTATGTAAATTACATTTGGTAATGCAGTCAATCCTGCATTATGAGGTCACCTTTGGGTCAAAGAAAAAGTGGCCTTATAAGACAGGTGACATCTTAAAAGAGGTTCCATTCATATATAATTTTCTATGACAGGACAAGAAAAAGGTGACCTTTTGATGCAGGTGGCTGCTTAATAGAGGTGGCCACATGGGCAGGTTTTACTGTATTTGACCGTGAGCTTCTAAACACGTCCCCAAATTGGTGCATGAAAGTGGTGTTGTTGGACTAGAGAGGTTATTATACATACATTAAAGAAACATCCTATTAAACTTTCACCTCGAGTGTGGTAGATAATGGGTTTGACTCCCGGAAGAGATAAGCCAATGACTGAAATTGGTATTTGTTGGTTCTTTGCTAAGATCTAAGCTTTCGTGGTTTGGCAGAAACTGAGATGTTCATTGACATTTGAATTCATGGCTTTGATATATGTTCTAGCTATTTATACCTTTCGTATTGCTCTAAATTTCATGGTTTGATTGAACAAAAACCACGAAATTTAATATGGGACGAAGTCCCAACTATGGTAGAAATAGCAATTTTTTTCTATATACTAATGACTAAATTTTCATGCACCGGAAATGACATACCGGAACCAATACATGTCCAGCTACAGTGGGTTTCTGCAAAAAATTTGATGCAGTAAAACATTGCTCTTGTAGGGGCACGAGTATCAAAGTACTAAAAACGACATATTGTATAAATAAAATCAAGAACGGGTACAAGGATGTAGAAAAAAAATCAAGTTGCAGCTCTCGTGAAAAGTGGAACCTGTTCAAAATATCGCGAGATAGAGCATGAAGTAGTCCTTGACAACCATAAACAAAGATGACCGACAATGTTTATAATTTTTATGATGTATAAAACTAATGACGGCTTTTCTCGTGAATAAAGCATCGCACATGAACAACAAAATGTGCAAACTAAAGCTATAGTACAATAAAGTTTATTTACTACTTTCGGTTATGAACCATGTTCGGTAGCGGATACGAAAACTGTCCAGAGTTTGGTCCCCGATATATTGTTTAAAAAAATTATTGGACTTCGTCCCAAGTTAGGTAACACCTATTATCATATTATTCAACAAATAAAGTGAAACCTGTATAAATCAGAATTTGTTGTATACAGAACTTTTTGTTGTTTGTCCTTGTGTCCTTTTTCTTTTTGCCGATGTGATGTCTGTCCTCCTTCAATTTACGGATTCAGATTAATACCCCTTTGTTGTCTTCAAACTCTTCTTGAATAAAGTTCAAATGTAGGAAGTCTTTGTTTATTTAGCCTGTATAAACTTAAAGCCGAACACCAGTCTATTCTGTACACTAAAGCTGATCCCAAGGGGGTTAGGTTTAAGGCAGGTTTCACTATAATAAATTCACAGAATATTTTATGATTTCTTTATTTATTAACAATACATGTATCTTCTTATTGTTTCTCACCATGATATAGCTAAAAAAAAAAACTTGCTTTAAACATGGCATTAAATAACAATCACTTACTCACTCTTATATTTCAGCCATTAAAGACATTGTCAAGAGAACGGCCTCTACCTAATATATTTAACTTCTACACACTACTGACTGTGTTATGTCAATTTGCAGTACATTTTTCATGTTTAGTATACCTAGTACAAGGAGCAAAAGCTGTTACCCCACCAAGGTAAGATTTTGAATCATTTTATAAAGTCAAACGAGGGTCTATTGTGAATACAACCATTATCATATTGTAGTTGGGAGGGACATCAGGATCGTATGGCAGCTGGATTTACAACTACTTGTGCAATCAGTGCCTATCACCACTAACGTTGTGAGTTCTATTCCGGCTCATGCCGAGGTGTACTCGGCACTACATAATGTGATAAAGTTTGTCAGTGACTTGCAACATGTCCGTGGTTTTCTCTAGTTATTAGTACTCTATATATAGCTAGTTTACTGTACCATTAAAACTGACCTCCATGATAAAACTGAAATATGGTTGAAAGTGGTATCAAACATCCATTTTCAATTAAATTAAAAATTTACCTCTTTCAGATGTCACTACATGTACAACATGTAGGAAGTTGTATAAATTGTGACAAACAATAGTATGAAATCGTCAAAACAATTCCAGAAAACTGTTTTTGAAAGGAATAGTAAAACCGTTTCTTATGAGATCCAACAAAAGTAAAAACATGATACCTGACTTGGTACAGACACTTAATATCTAGCGATGATGGAGAGCTAATCCTACAGTATAATGGAATGCCTGTCAACATAGGATGCAGGGCTTACAATATTTTTCAAGCATACCAGTACCTAGCTATTTACGGCTGCACTTTTTCGTAGAATTTGAACATTTTTCATGAATATCTTATGCAACACTCTTTGAAATCAGGAGGTACCAATTACCATCTTAAGTGGGTAAAAGTACCTGGTACTGCCCCTTACTGAAAAGGCTTGAGAATGCAGTGAATAAATATTTAATGATATTTTCATGTGATGCAAATAAAGATAACAACAAAGTGGAACAATGTGAGAAGTTTGCAAGATTTATTCGCATCAATGACTGAAAATAAATGTTGTCTGATAAAATCACTTGCAGCTGGTCTGTAGTTTTCTTAGCTGCGGAACCGTAGCCCTTTATGGTCCTTTTTTTTTTGGCGAAAGGGCTACGGTTCCGCAGCTATTGTTTTCTCTTGAGTACTCTGGTTTCCTTCACCAACAAAAACTGACCAACAGGATTTAGTGAAATATTGGAGAAAGTGGCTTTAAACACCAATAATTCTAATACTATATATGTCCTGTTTCTGTTTCAGTGATGAAGAATTTGTAGATTTAGAAAAGAAGTTTACACCTAGTATACTAAATACAACAGTATATATAATATCAATGGCGTTACAAGTATCAACATTTGCTGTTAATTATAGAGTAAGTCTGTCCTTGGAAAAATAAGGTAGCTACCTTCCTTAACAACTGCCATGCTTTGCTAATATGCGAGCGAAGCGAGCTGTTTATGGTAAAAAAATGTGTACCTAACATAAGTGCAAAGGTGATTCCAAATACTCGGACCCCTCTCTCATACATCCGATACCACTGAAACCCGGAACCCGTGTGTAATAAAAGTCATTTTGTTAGCTTATTCTACTAATATCATTATTCTCTGCTATTTCCTCGCAACAAAAGTAGTCTTTTTCTGTAAAAATTAGATTCTAAAACTATGAGATCTCGTAAGGAACAAGAGTTTGATTGAATGAGAGTAGATTCGACCCTAAAAAAGTCGTCCCCGATATATCTCAGCCGAAAAAATCTGGACACTATTTTGATGCACTGGATAAGTGTGAAATTGGCAGATAATTTTCAGATTCGCGAGCATCCATGGCCGTGCCTGTTTCATATTAAGTACATGGTAAGTCAATTGCCTGGTCTTGGAATATGAGGCAGTTATCTCCCTTTGCACATTTGCTGTTAATTTGATTAGGGTAATTATATTACTACAGCAAGAAACAAATTAATTGTCTCCATTTAACAAACGTTAACATTGTAAAATCAATATTGTGCATATGTTTTATGTTATTTTTTTTTTTTAAATATGATACAGTTTGCTCCCTTTATAAGTATCTGCAATTGTTAATTGCTATAGTAATTAAGGATTGATCTCAATTTTTTTTTCGGGGGTTACACAGTGAGTACCACATTTTTTAGTTTATTTCGAATGAACTGAACAAAAAATTGTGATCAATCCTTATAGTTATAAATTGATTCCTAATTAATTTTTTTTCTTGTCCTAAAAATATTTTGACGGATAATAATAATTGCTTAAAAAGAATTAAAATTAAAAAAATTTCCCAATTGAGACCCCAACATATGACTTCCGGTTAAATTTTTTATCTATGACATGATGGATAAAAAATTCTAACCAATCAAGTTCAAGCATTTGCTACAAATTTATTTATTAAAATATGACAATTATGTTGGATTCATTTATTTTTGTGGATTCCAATATTTGTGAATTGAGAAAAAAAAGTCATTTCATGGGATATTTAAATTTGTGGATTGCCAATTCCAAAAAAAAAGTTACATGTAAAAAATGATGTTTGAAATATTTAAATTCTTGGATTGTCTGTGTCAATATAAAAATAATGATACTTAAATAATTAATTTCATAAATTTGCAAGTTTCAAAACATGTTGTTCTGTTATTGATGTGTGTCGTCATATACAGCAATTTTTCGGAAATATAGTGACTACCAGATTTATTTAGGGGACGAGTCTGGATGCATCCATAATTTTTGGGACATCCTGACCTCATGTGTATAGTAGTTGGATTTATATCTACTTATGCAATCAGTGCCTATCACCGCTGATGTGAGTTCGATTTCTGTCTTTATGAGGTGTAATCAATATAATGTCAAAGTGATAGAATTTGTCAGTGACTTGCAGCAGGTCAGTGGTTTTTTGCAGTTTCCTCCAAAAATAAAACTGACTTCCAAGATATAGCTGAAATATTGTTAAAAATAGCATAAACAAGTGACAAGCGATAACCCTAACCAATTTGTTTCCCTTAGAAGTCTGCTGACGACATCTCTGGCTTTGTTTGTGTAAAGCAAAATTATGTCCTCCAGGACAATATTTTATGATTATATTGTCATGGAATTTTGTCTTATCTATGATATTTTGTCCTTTAACTGGACAGTATAATATCATCTTAGAGGACAATATATCATAGTGAAACTGTGTCCTAACAAAGGGAGATAATTCTAATTCTAATTCAAAACTTGGACATTGTTTGTTAATATATTTCAAATTGAATCAAATATAGTGTAATAAATATCATTTCTATGACAAAGAAATCTCTTATATTTTGAAATAAAGTATAGTATAAATATGTGAAGTATAAAAATATCATATATCCAGTTGATGTCGGATATCATTTCACATTTAAATAATGTCCAGTAAGAATGGACAATATCTCATGATGGAGGACACAATTTCATTATGAAATAATGTCCAAGACACTATTTCATTATGAAATAATGTCCATGGACAATATTTCATATGATATTTTGTCTGGAGGACATTATTTCATGGAGGACACTATTTTATTTTACATTTATACCTGTACTGTCAACATGGGAATTTTTTTTTTTCAGGTTTGTGATAAAAGCGTTTAAAATTTGTCATGCACAATTACTTGCTCGTTACAACATAACATGGCATAAGAAACAGAACTAACCAAGCTTATAGTAAATGTATTAATGCAAGATATATGCCAGCCATTATTATTTTTCATTTATATTTTGTAGGGTGAACCATTTATGGAGAGTTTAAAAGAAAACAAACCATTATTATATAGTTTGATATTTTCTGGAGGTGCAATAACTCTATTAGCTAGTGGAACTGTACCAGAACTTACAGAACAGTTTGAACTAGTCCATTTACCACCAGAGGTAAGATAGGTTTTTTTTTTTAGAGATACAGGATTCCCTTATTAAACATCAAAAATACCTTTGTGTTTATGCTAGTATTTCTCTTATTAGGCCCCTCTGAACAAAGATCACCTTTCTTAGACCAGATTTCAGATGTACTGAGATTGCTAAATTGTCCCCCTCAAGAGATGCCCCTCCGCCCCCCTCAGATAAGACCATTTTTGCATTGCAGAAGGGGTGGCTTTATAAGAGGGTGACAACTATAATCGACCCATATTTCCCTGATATTACATAAATTTACAATTTTATACCCCCACTCGTAGAGAGGGGGCTATATTGCAATCACCTTGTCCGTCCGTTCACACTTTCGTATCAGATATCTCAGCTTCTACTGGAAGAAATGATTTTATATTTGATATATGGCTTTGGCATGGTGACTTGTACCGTGTCTCCCCTTTCCAGGTTTACCGCACATCTACTTCCTGTTTACAGTGCGACTTAGAATTTTTCATGTTTGCTGTAATGAAAACTTCCGTAACAGTTATCTCAGCTTCTACTGGAAGAAATGATTTTATATTTGATATATGGCTTTGGCATGGTGACTTGTACCGTGTCTCCCCTTTCCAGGTTTACCGCACATCTACTTCCTGTTAACCGTGCGACTTACAAATGAACGAGTGGAGGTATTCTTAGCACGACGTAGCGTGCAACATCTTGTTATATTTACAGTTTGGCAACACAGTTTTAGGTGTTAAAATATTCAAATTTCAGTAAAAATTAATTTTTTTTCAAGTATTTTTTCACTAAATATGGGCTAAAGAATTCTTTTAGAAAATTGTTCTCATGAAATTATTGTTATTAAATTATTTTCTACTTTTATATTTACAGTTCAGAAACACAGTTTTGCAAGTGTTAGCAGCAGATATAGGTGGATCCTTCATCATAGATCGAGTCATGAGATTTTTGTTTGGGAAAGGTCGTTTAAGGTCAACATAATGTTCTCATTTAGACATACATATTTGATTGATGGTGCTTGCTCAAATCAGAGGTGTTTTATGGATCTGTTTCCATCGTGTGGACAGTGGTGTTTAATGTACAAATTATCTGCTGTAGAATTTGATAAAGAGAAAAACATACAAAAAATGGAATAACCCTCATAGTTAATTGTCATTGAAATAATACAAGGCTATTGTCTTTGATAATACCAGTCTTAATTAATTGGTGGAAAAATATATGTTAAGTTAAAAATCATGTTGTACGTTTTGAAACTGGTATCGTAAATTTCATGTACATTCATATGAATAAGTGGAAATATATATGAATAATGTGTTTTATCGGTAATTTAGACATTTTTTCTTTGATTTCACCGAATGATATTACCATATAGCGGGGGGGGG
>MJUT01010276.1:1246145-1258229 GCA_002080005.1 Gigantidas platifrons | reverse complement strand
AGGGAGGAACCCCCCCCCCCCCCATTGATAGAAACAAGTGCCTGTGGCTTTAGGCGGTTTTTTCGCTGAGGGCAAAATGGTTCCCGTTCCATTCCAGAACAACGGAAAGGACAACGAATTTTGAGTAGTTTCTTATAAAATGTGTAGATATTTGATCCAGTGCCATCTTAACACATTGCATAATGGACAGTTAGCCGGGGCCCCACGAGCATAGGGGCATGCTAATCTATGTATGTTGTACGTGTATGCAAGGATTTATATAGTACATTTTGTAGTTCTACTATATAAATCCTTGTGTATGGCATGTTATTTAATGTTTAAACACTGAGTTTATTGGAAGTACCAATACAAAATCAAATCAAATATTTATTATTCCAATCATGGTCCCACAGGGGGCAGTTACATAAATATAACAATTATGATTATTACAATAGACAGTACATTGCTATAAACAGTAAATATATAAATAATTTTAATTGATAGTATATTCAGTAGTGATACAGTATACATTGTATGTGGTACTATTGTACCTGATCTCTGCCAAAGTGCAATCCAGGAAATTCAAACAAACGATATCACACATACCACCTAAAAAAATATATATATATATATATAATAATAAATATGTAATCCTTGTAATGCATATCTTAGTTTGTACTAAGAAGTGGCTAGTATATTTGGATTTATGGATGAAACATTGGATATCTGCAAGGGCCACCAAGGGACGTGCTTATGGATATGTTCAATTGAACATTCCACCTCGTGCCCCCAGCAGAACTCCAAGGTTATATAATATACAGATATATAAAGATAAATATATGGCAAGTTTCATTTTATCGACCATTTACATTTTTATTCCGGTGAGTGGTTGTGTAGGTAGGACCCCAGTGCACTGTTTTTCAAGGGGGCCTATAATGCTGTTAAGACTCCATGCGCAGCTCATCTTCGCTAGCCAAGGGTTACGATCCGCTCTACTCATCTTCACCCTTGGCATCGTTAGACGGATTTTCGAGATCACACGGCAACAGTTTATATGTAATGCAGCTAGTGGTAGCGGCAACCAATCAGAACGCGCTTTACAACGTGCCAACAAAGATACCTTTTCCGTCTATAATAGCCGTTATAGGTTTGCTCTGATTGTCTGTCAGTGAGTTTATATTAACTTTTTCAAAAATCTTCGCTTGAAAATCAGCCATATTATAATCTCGAGTCAATTTTAGGGGCATTCAAACGAAAGGAAATGAAAGCCTCGCGTCGATTGGCTGAAAATGACATCATTACAACTGTCAAAATCCAGCAGGTGGCAGTGCGCGGGAATTACGAAAATCCGTCTAACGATGCCTAGGGTGAAGATGAGTAGAACGGATCGTAACCCTTGGCTAGCGAAGATGTGCGCATCTGTGACGTGGATGAAGTCAATTCAATTCAATTCAATTCAAATATTTTATTGAATAAAATGCATAAATTTAATTACACAATATCCAATGGGATTGCACATCAGGCATAGCCTATGTAAGTGCTCTCCCTCAATAACTAAGGACATCAAGTATAATATAATGGATGAAGTCCTTATGAATGACCGAACTCAACGTGTCGCTGTTGATTGTCAACTGCAGTGCATCTTCAATGTGGCGTGCCGCATAGTTCTGTCTTAGGGCCCAGATTGTAACGTATTTTGGCAAAACCAATCAGTGAAATTTGCCGACGCCATAATAATAGTCATCACATTTATTCCGATGACACCCAAGTGTACCTTGTAATCAAACCACTCAAGATAACTTGAAAAATATATCCAGACACCTGAAGACTTGTTTGTATCAGACGTTAGTGTGTGGATGAGCTCAAATATGCTCAAATATTAAGCCAAGACAAAACATAACTTTATTGTATTTGCACCGAAACACCGTGTCACAGTGAAAGAATTTTCAGAATATTTATATTTCTCTTCTGCTTCTTCTGCTTCATAATGGCCATCATCAACTTGTTGATTGTTATCATTCCCCCTTTTTAATGTGGGTCATTTTTTTATCTCTCTTTTAGTTAATTATTTTGTTGTTATACATGTATTCGATGTTTAGTTTTATTTTACTATTTAATTTTGTTTACCATGTTAAGCGCTTAGAGTAATTTTAATAATATAATGCCTTATATAAATATTGTAAATAATAATAATAATATTTTTTTACATTTCACACTATCGCAATCTGATGATAGGTCGATGTAATTTGTCATCACATCTTCCAAGTGACAACTCGACCATCTGTACAACAATAGTCACAGTGAACATACCTTATCTGATGTTCTCGTGGCAAGTAGAATTTTGATTGGCTAACAAGGTACTTCCAAAACTTCAGGGAAGAAGTGCGGTGATAGAAAATCAATAATCTCTCTCACCTATGTGCTGTCCATTTACATTGTGCACATCAGACGACATCTCTCACCTATTGCCTGTGCTGTGTATTTCATACAGGACAGAAAAATCAATAATCGCATGTTGTGTATTTGTCCAAAGATACACGTAATTTATGTTTTTCCTATAAGAAGGACATACACGAACTTATTAATGTTGGAACATTCAGATAAAAATGTTATATTTAACAAAACCACTGCCCTTTAAAACGGGATATATAACATCTCGAGATTGATAACTAACTAACCACTCTATTTATAGTTTTAAGTGATAAATCATATTTTTATTTTTATTCTTTAATAAAACATATTCTCATTGGGATTCATCAATAACCTAAAACAAATCAGCATTGATATCTGTACATTGAAAACTGACTGTATGTAGTGAAAACATAATGAAAAGAGAAGTACAAATACAAATGTGGAGATGGCGGGGATCGAACCCCGGCCTTTCTGAACATGCAAAGCTACCACTGAACTACATGTTGCATAATGAAAAACCAGAAACTTTACTTGGTGTAGAGAATAACTATAAGTGGCGACTGGTGTCAGATCAATGTTTGGTGTAGAGAATAACAATAATTGGTATCAGACCAATACTTGGTGTAGATAATAATTATAATTGGTATCAGACCAATACTTGTTTTAGAGAATAACTATAATTGGTATCAGACCATGCAATACCTGTTTTAGAGAATAATTATAACTAGTGCCAGACCAATACCTGCTGTAGAGAATAACTATAATTGGTATCAGATCAATACTTGGTGTAGAGAATAACTATAATTGGTATCAGACCAATACTTGTTTTAAAGAATAACTATAATTGGTGCCAGACCAATACCTGCTTTAGAGAATAATATAACCGACACATTTAGTACCTCGGAGAATGTAATTCTAGAAATTCTTTATTTCAATATTTCATATTTAATTTTGTTTTATAGTTCATTATTATTTCCATTATTAAACTAAGTGTTACATTTGTTTTACATGTCAAAATAATCTCTTTATGTGTATAAATAATTAATGCGGTTTATCCCCCACTTTTGTCAAAATTATGTCTCAAAGATCAGAGGAAAATTTATTCCATTAACACTTATTGTTTATAATCTGTCACAACTGGACTTGACAAGCTTTTGATAAATATATAATTTAGTTAAACCTCGATATAAGAATTCCAAGCTATAACGCAAATTGTTATATAAACCGCCATTAGGCATATTTATAATTAATCCTGTCTATCAGTCATTTTTAATTACTCTGTTTGATATTTGTATTATTGTTATTATTGTGATTTTCAGTTTTGTTGTTGACCGTTGAAATATACGGCTGTAAATAAAATATGGAAAACTTCTAGCGATTTCGAATCTTTGTTACGATAAATAGCTAGTACCCCAGAAATACGTTCGTGTGATATCGGGTAGCAAAAGCCCCGGTCATAATAACTATAATTGGTGCCAGACCAATACCTGCTGTAGAGACTAACTATAATTGGTGTCAGCAGATACTTGGCTTACATTTTGTATGCGCTCACCCGTAAAGAACACAAATGACATGACTTTAGCCGTGAATTCTAAAAATAAATAAGATCACCTACCCATTTGCATACATTTTTATAATACATCAAACTTTGTTTTCAATTGTTTTCATCTTTTCAGTCAGTTAATTGATTATTTTCCTTTTAATATTAACTTGCATGAAAGGGGGTGACAAATTCACTTATGACAAAATAATGGATACTGCGAATCAAACACATTGGTCTCTGAAAAAGATCACGTAAGTCTTGGTATAAAAATGAAAAGGTTTAGGCCTAAAGATCTTATTTTGATTCTCTACAGAATGACAGTGACAGAAATCTGACCCCATTAATTAATATCATCAGCTGATTGTGCTGGACATTGTCATTATTAATTTACACTAAAGTTGACATCTCGGTATCATTTGTCTTTAACCAACAATGTGTACCTTTTCCCATTTTTTTCGTGACTTTCCGCTAAGTAAGTATCATATTAACGATAAACGTGCGTGTATCGTTCTCGCACCTGGCTCCATTCAAGTATAGCAATCCATGAAATCACAAGCTGAACACATTTAAACATCCATAATCCATCTTATTTCAGAAATGTTTGCAATATATTTACCTTTTCACACTGCAAGAAAATTAGCACTGAATTGATGTTATTATAGATGCCCTACAGCAAAGCAAAGACAGTACATATATATGTATACCTATTAATAAAATAATTACTGTCCTTATTTAAAAACAGTATTTCGAAAATTCAAGTTTAGCATTTTTTTAGAACATCTTTGTCAAAATTTGAAAATTAGAAGTGGACAGGAAAGTGGTGGGGGTCAAACTATAGGAGTGGACAGGAAAGGACAAGCTTTCAAAAATGACAAGCAAAAAATACAACAAAAAAACCAAAAAAAAACAAAAAAAAACCCCATCGATACCACGGTAATAGACCGATATATACACAGGTTAAGTAATCATGAATTAAACCAGAGGCTCTCAAGAGCATGTATCGTTCACCTGGTTATACAAACAACCAATTGGTCCTATGTAAAAACTACGTCCTGCAATGGTAGTCATCTTGGAATTCCGATCAACATAAACACACAAAGTTTGTAAAGGACCTTTCAATGATATGATTGATGCACAGCTTAGGTTCAATCAGTGCAATAGCTTCAGAGAAGAAAATATTTCTGTATTTTCCCATATGGTCCTGTGTTAATACTATGTCCTGCAGGGGCGGCCATCTTAGATTTCCGATCGGCATAAAAAACCCAAACTTTTTAGAGGACCTTCATACGATTATTCCTGGGCAGATTGGTTTCAATTGTCCAAGTGGTGTCAGAGAAGAAGCGTTTTGAAACATTTTTCCCATAGAGTCCAATGTTACACTAAGTCCTGTCGTAGCTGCCATTTTGAATTTCATATCGGAACAAAAACCTTAAGTTTGTAGAGGACCATCCAGTGAACATTCATGTACAGTTTGGCTTTAATCATGTTTGTAGTTTCTGAAAAGAAGGTATTTGAACATTTTCCCATAGGGTCCAATGTTAAGCTATGTCCTTTTTAGAGGACCTTCATACGATTATTCCTGGGCAGTTTGGTTTCAATTGTCCAAGTGGTTTCAAAGAAGAAGCGTTTTGAAACATTTTTCCCATAGGGTCCAATGTTAAACTAAGTCCTGTCGTAGCCGCCGTTTTGAATTTCATATCGGAACAAAAACCTAAAGTTTGTAGAGGACCATCCAATGAACATTCATGTACAGTTTGGCTTTAATCATATTTGTAGTTTCTGAAAAGAAGGTATTTGAACATTTTCCCATAGTGTCCAAATTTAATCTATGTCCTGCGGTGGCGGCCATCTTGGATTTCCGATCGGCATAAAAAACAGAAACTTGGTAAAGGACCTTCCAATAATCATTCATTTACAGTTTGGGTTCAGTCAGTTCATTAGTTTCAGAGAAGAATATCTTTGAAATTTCAGCAAATCAGAGCATATTATTGGCCCTGGCAGCCATGTTGAATATCCGACTGGAACGAAAAACAGAAACTTTGTAGAGGACCATCCAAGGAACATTCCTGCTAAGTGTGACCCTAATTGGCCCTGTGGTTTCGGAGAAGAAGCTTGAAATGTGAAAAGTTTACAGACGACAGACGACGGACTCCAAGTGATGGCAATAGTTCACATGGACCTTTGGTCCAGGTGAACTGAAAAGCATGTCCAATTTCAATTCCCTCAAATCCTATAACAAGATATTGCTTTTGCAAGTGAATTTCGGGCTCTTTTTTAGGTCCTATAGGAAAAATTAATTCAGTGGCGTAGCTAAGTGGAAGCTTGGAAGCCAAGGCTTCCACATCGTTCTGACAATACAAAATCCCCATTGGGGGCTTCACAGAAATTTGGAAAGCATATGTGATGTCCCATGGTCTGAAAACAAATCTTTAGGAAATTGGGAAAAAAAGATGTGAGGTTCGATGGTCTGTTAAAAAAAATCTATGGTAATCTAGGTATATTGTTTATGGCATGCTATTTAATGTTTAAACACTGAGTTTGTTGGAAGTACCAATACAATAAATGTATGTTTAATTTTATCGACCATTTACATTTTTATTCCTATGAGTGGTTGTATAGGTAGGGGCCCCAGTGCACTATTTTGTCTTGGGGGTCTATAATGATGCTGTTAAGACGTCCCTGATTTGATCCTTTTTAAAAACAACGCTACATGATACGGATTAAGCTCGTGTGCGGAACAAGACACTCGCATAATCCATGTGTTGTTCGGTCACTCGTGGTTTTATTTTTGATATTAAAAAAGTCCGATTAATTATATTATATACATTTTTTTAATAATACTCGTTAAATGTTTTGACAACTTGCGAATTTTTTCTTTGCAATAAAATTATTCTCTGTTTTTACCTTATATCAGTTAAAAGTGAGTACGAATAAACCTGCAACGGCTTATAACAAATGAACACGAACCTAAGGTATCGGAACGTATACGTACTCGACCTGTACTTAATACTAATCTTGAACGAATCACGGCACATATTTCAATACATTTATTTATTTGTATTTAAAACAAAAGTATACGTATTGGTAAGCGAAATGGCTGATTTTATTAGCTTGTGAAACGACACCACGAAACAAGAGAAACATTTAATTCTATTCAAATTAAAAACAATGACAAGTTACACAATTTAACAACGGGGTGTCAGTTTTCTCTATACTCACATGTGTATTGTGTAAATGGTTATTGGATTTTTAATAATTAACATGATGATATGTAATGGGAGGTGTGTGTAATAAAAACAAAGGTATGAAGTACTTTTTAAGATTTTACCTAAGGACGGTAATTCTCGCGGGGGTTTGTGGCATGGAATTAGCCCTACCCCCTTTTTAAAAAACTTTCTATTTCCGTATTTATTTTAATTAAATAAAATTTCTTTATACTTTCATCTCTTTTTCATTTTAACAAGTTCGGGTCAATGTAATCGCGCGGTACCAACAGCTTACACGTGCTGACCATCTACATGTATGTATACTTGTGGGGATAGTAAACGAATAGAGAGACGGCACATGCAAGTTGCTGTTACCATAAGATTCCATGGATATATGAATACGAACACGTTAAATAAAGGGAAACGCCGAGAAGAAATAATAAAGAAATTTTATATGTAAACAGAAAGTTTGTAAATGGTTCCAGTTCATCATTTCAGACCCATTCACAAATAAGGAACAACATATTTTCATCTTTTTCTAATGGCGTTTTCCTGGAAAGGGTCAGTTAATTACATAATGACAAATTATATGCAAAAGAGGAGGTCATATTGCACTAAAATGTTCAGTATATCCGGAATAATACCAAATTGTTTCTTTTGTAGATCATAGAGGTATTGATATGAACGGCATGTAAATATTTGATTTGGTAAACTGTCAGAGTTAAGTTCACATATAGTTTCTGAAGAATTATATTTTTATCGTTTTTCGGCCGTTCATGATCGGAAGATGGTTGATTCAGCACATATCCAAGGTGGATAACGCACGTCATACATCCGGGTATTTATTTATTGAAAACATTTTTCAACCATCTGACAAAGTAAAACTCATTTTTATACAATTTTAACAACGAACCTATATGATAAAAGTCAGACCAAAGTACCCTATGGACTTGTATGATAATATTTACATCGATAATATTCAAAAAGCTGTTGTAATTTGTCTGATTATTCCGACAACATTTCCTTTTGATGCTGGATCCAGCGAGACGTCAGAGAAATGTATTATTTTTGAGGATTCAGCATCAAAAGGAAATGTTGTCGGAATGATTAGACAAATGACAACAGCTTTTTGAATATCATCTATGTAAATATTATCATAAGTCCGTAGGGTACTTTGGTCTGGCTTTTATCATACAAGTTCGTTGTTAAACTAGTATAAAAATGAGTTTTATTTTGTCAGATGGTTGAAAAATTTCCGCCATTTTAAAAGTTTTCGATAAAAAATATCCGGACGTATGATGTACGTGGTCCACCCTGATATCAGAACGGATTGTTCTGTTTGAACATTAAATGTAATTAGCTATGAATGTTGCAGTATTTGTAGATTGTTAGTGTTTTTGTTTATTTCTACATTACCGTTATGTTATGGTATTATGGCGTTTAACCCTACTTTCAACAATATTTCAGCCATATCTTGGCGGCCAGTTTTATTGGTGAAGCAAACCGGAGTACCCGGAGAAACAAACAGCCTTCCGCAAGTCACTAACAATCTTTATCATATAATGGTGTATAGAGTACATCCGTCATAAGCGGGATTTGAAAACACAGAGTTGGTAGTGATAGACGTTGATTATATAGGTAGTTGTAAAACCCACCATCATGCGATCATGACCACGATGGCCCCTTGTATACTGTTGTGATGTGTAACCGAATTCATGCAAAAATAGTCAAACTGTTTACCATTCGGGAACACCTGAGTTCACCCCCGGTTTTTAGTGGGGTTCGTGTTACTCAATCGTTAGTTTTGTGTATGTTTTGTAGATAGTTGTTTGTCTTTTTGTACTTTTTCTTTTGGCCATTGTGTTGTCTGTTCTTTTTCGATTTACGAATTCTGATTACCCTTTTGGTATCTTCAAACTCTTCTTGACCGTTAGTTTATTTATATAGGTGCTGAAAAACTGCAGAAGTTGAACATACGAGTTTATAGCTCAAAGGTGAAGCCAATGACGGCCAATGGAATAAATGAAATACCGCTATGGGAGAAAGAATACGAGCATTATGATGAAAAACAATTAGCTCTTGAATGTAAACGGTTAGAAACAGAGATAAAGGGAAGACTAGAAAGACTAAGCAAGGTTAATGAAAGCTTAAACACCAAGAAAGACCTTCATAGTGAAACTGTTGAACAAATTGATCTTTCAGAGGAACAATATTCAAAGGTATTTTTGGTGGTGGTGATGGTAGTTTATGATGGTTAATGCCACTTTCAACAATATTTCAGTTTTATCATGGCGGTCAGTTTTATTGGTGGAGGAAACCGAAGTGCCCGGAGCAAACAACCGACCTGTCGCAAGTCACTGACAAACTTTATCACATAATGTTGTATCGAGTACACCTTACCTGAGCGGTTTTTATAATTCTTAAAAAAAACAGCATCGGTGGTGTAAAGGTTAGCGTGCTCGCCTCGAGTGTGGTAGACTGTGGTTTCGGGATCGAGCTCCTGTCGGGTCAAATCAGACTATAAAATTGGTATTTGTTACTGTTCCGTTTAGCACGGACGTTTAATGAGTAAGCACGAAATCGTGATAATGTGTCCGAGTGGGGCGACATGTCAACCTGTGTACTGTTGTTTCAGTGAACTAGCACTATAAAGATCAAATTAAGCATGTTGGTCTAGTACAAAGCGGACCTCATCATCATTTCATCGGAAGTAACTTGTTCTCGCCATTATTATCCCCTCGCCAACGAAGTTACGAAGGGATATAGTAACGCTACCGTCCGTCCTTCCGTAACATCCTTGTGAACACTCTAGAAACAACATCCTTTAATGGATTTTCACCAAACTTGGTACATACTTAGTCCATAAGAGAATCTGGAACCCTATTGATTTTCAAGGTCATAGGTCAAAGGTCAAGGTCACCGGGTCAAATTTTTAGGCGAGTGGATACGCCACTTTTTGCGCTGCCATTGTTATATTTCAAAATTTGCTCATTTGGCGTTAAGCAAAGATCACTCACTTTTATTCCTTATCTTCTTGCTTTCGTTTAAGCACATTAAAAATCAATATCATTTTATCTCTTTCCTTGGTTTAATTATTCCGTACTTGTATAAACGTTTTGGTATATCCCCTTGATTCCGGTGTTACCGCCAGCATTAACAAAAATACAGCCTTAAAAGAAGTCAAAACAAATGAAAACTTTTACAAAATGCCGAGAATAAATTAAAGGGGCATTAGCTACGATTTTGACCAAAAACATTATATGTTTTGGAAATTGGTAAATAGTTTTAAAATGATGAAATAAAGGTAAATATTTCATATTAAACAGCTTATCGAACCACTTTCCGCCTTTTGAGAACGAAAATTACCATTGATTACTTATTTGCTTGCAAGCAAATAAATTGACCTCGCTTTTTCCGTATGCAATTGACCTTACTATAGTGACAGGTAAAAACGAATAATTTGTATATTGTCGCTTATTAACTGCCAACTTGCATGGTTCTTTGTCCGTAATTAACACCGACTAAAAGCAGGTTCACAAAAAATAAGAAATAAGTGCATTGTTGTACTGATTTAATGACGATTCGACAAACTCCGTCGTAAAAAATGTCGATAATTAATAAGATGACGTCCATTTCTTGATCGATCTCAAAACACGAGCAGTTGCAGATTTTTTGCCCGATGCGCGTACATTTCATAACATTTATAAGTTACAGAAACACGTTTTATTTAAGAATTGAATGCATTCTTTTGAAGTTTCATTCGGGTATGAAAGCATTGACCGAAGTATATTTTCAATGAAGCGCTACGAAAATGTAGTTCGATCAACGCTTTCATACCCAATGAAACTTCAAAAGAATTCATTCAATTCTTATAATTATATTTAAATCACACCAAAATTTAATATAGTTGAATTTTTCGTTGTGAATTTTATTTGTGTTAGATTATTTGCCGTTGGAAATTACTACGCCATTGATTGTTTACATCTGACGTCGTCATGGAGGCACGTGCAAGTTCGGGTTTGAGTTTCATTCTGATTTGAAACATCTCTTTTATAATCATGTGACCACTTCATAACCAATCATATTGTAACATTTCAATGACAAATGGAAGTAATGTAATTATTAAGGCATCAATCATATCTGATAGTTTTTATGGGTAACAAAAATTTACGATTTGGCAGATAATTAAGAAATAACTCATGGAAGCCATATGTATATATTGTTTTTACCACGGGTAGGCCCTTTATGTCACGAAGTTTTACCCCGAGCGTTAGCGAGGTGTAAAAAGCTGACATAAAGGGCATACCCGTAGTAAAAACAATATATACATATGGCTTCCATGAATTATTTCGATTCTAATATGTAAAAATTGGTAAAATATCATTATTAATTGTCGATGACGTCATAAATTACTATGGGTGTAGGTATATATTAATTCTACCACGGGTTTGGACTCATTTAAGCGTTTGAAGGACGTCATATTAGAATGCCCCTTTAAACACTTTCTTTTCATAATAAAAAAAAATGGTATTATATTTGTTTTAGATAAATGAATCATCAAAACGGCTGTTAAACGATATAAAAAGACAAACGACTATGCTGACAGAAAACTACTTGCATGAATTAAAGACAGATACAGAGGAGCGTAGGTCTCACAAATTAGACAGTAAAACAGAAGAATGGTTTGCCAAGGTTACCAAACAAGAATACAAGCCGGTGCCAAAACACCGAAAAGGGAAAACAAAAGAACATAATCCAAAATCGTGATGATGGACCCAATTAAACCAGTTAATATACAATATTTATGTTGCATGCATTATACAAGAGCCTTGGCTTCTCCAATGGGGAACATTCACCCAAATTTACCCAACAGGTGTCGCTCGAGTACTAACGGTGGTTAGTTGAGCGTTTTATTTTCGCACAGACGTTTGTAACCTATGTAAA
>MJUT01010276.1:1200723-1214194 GCA_002080005.1 Gigantidas platifrons | reverse complement strand
GGCGTAAAACTAGTCGAGCCTTGTCACTGTTATTGAAGTGCCTATCCCAAGCCTAGAAAATGCGTTGTCATGTACATTAGTATGGGTATCAATTTTTGCCTCCGTTTTTACGATTTCCTCGATTAGATTTGGGATCTGATTCGATAGTGTAATATTTTTAATTTCATTTGATCATAAACAAATTATTTTGTTTATGCACTGAAAGCAACTAAGAATACTGCTTAAGAAATAATCCATGGCAGCCATTGTGTTATATTCATTTAATCATGGGCTGGGCCTTTTTAATCGAATTTAATCCCGAGCGACAGCGAGGGGTTAAATTAACGATTATAAAGGCCCAGCCCATGGTTAAATGAATATAACACAATGGCTGCCATGGATTATTTCGATTCTAATAGGACAAATACGGTAATACGATATTTTCTAGTCATTTCCATTCCGGCAGAAACTCCGGCTTTTTCGTTTATTGATCACGTGATTTGACGTAAACTGCAGGCATCATTACTTCCGGTTTGGGTTGCAACGCCTGACGTGAATGTAAATACAACGTCATACGCGTCATTTACGGTAAAAATGGAAAGGTCCAAGCTTTCCAAGGACTGATGCTGTGTTCCTCAGTATGAATCTGATGGAAGGAAGCGTGGGAAGTATGCATACTATAGCATATTCGTTGTCTTTTTTGTACAGCTTGAGGCGATCATCATTCCAATCACACTTTTTTAATAAATATATTATAAGTATATCACACTGTTCAATATTAGGCAACAGTTTTAAATCCGACGACCATATCGGCACTTGCCCGATCTCACACACAACCTGTGTTACACCGTTCTCCATTATTGTTCTCCTGTTTATTTGTGAAAGTTCGTAGTCATTTGTTGACGTTATTTTCTCTAGATCTGATTCTTGGGCAAGTTCACATAACTTGACTAATTCATGTCTTCTATGCAAATGACATGTTATGCCTCTATGCTGTAAATATTCCTTTAGATCGGGAATCTGCCATCGGAATAAATCTACTTGAATATAATGATAATAATGATAAACGTAATCTGCTGACAAACCGGAAGTTTAGATGCCTGTTGTTTGGTTGCTACGATACGCCAATCGTACCTCCAATTTGAAAACCGCTTTAACCCGAAAATACCATATTTACTTGCAAAACGCCGCCTATACACACAGCAATGTATTTGGCTGTTCCGTTACCCTCCCGAACACAAAGATACGATTTCTGTCATTTCTAGATACGATTTCTGTCATTTGAGATTACTAAATGTTGTCATTGGTGAACATCAATTCAAAAGAAAGGGAAAATACTACAAATCCCACTTCGACAAGGAGGCGTACACGAAGCCAAAAAACGTCAGAATCTCTATGTTCTAAACTGGAAGTCTTCATATGACGTCATGTTGTTTACCAGTCGGGAAGCCAACGTCAACTTTCGTACCTCCTCCCATAAGGCTAAAAACATTTACGCAAGGGCAGATAATAATAACCCACCAGGTGTCGCCCATAATCGTAATGTCNCAACGACGTATTTTAACCGAAGGGTTGAACGTCATTTTTCATCAAAAATGACGCGAAGTCACGTGACTTTGTTTTGAGATGGAACTCTCCTGCGTCACTGGCTTCCCGACTGTACGTGCCAAAATTGTCAACAACATTTCGCGGAATTTTAATTTTCTACGGTAAATGTAGGTCAGTATAACATACACCATTTCGCGGGAGGGTACACGGAATAGCCGAATTGACAACATTACCGCGTTTGCGCTAAAAGTGTTGTTGTTGAGTATTATATAAACTGACGATAACACGGCGTCACATTAGAATAATGAATACACTCTTGTGCCATGACAGTAAAACGGTATTGTAAAATGAGTTTGGAATATTGCATCTAGTAATTCAATAACCTTTGTTATTTTCCTGTTAATTCCTCCATACGAAGACGAAATATTGTGGCTGCAATAGTAACGAGTGGTTATCAGAGCTTGTCATTGTGGCTTAATGTGCATATTCTTCTTTTATTCAGATGTGGACGTATTGTGTGTAATAAAGTGTTTAATTTTTTACGCTCCTTAAAAATGTTATATTATATGCCATATTTACAGTCCATTCCATTCTTCAGTACACTTCACACTACATTAAACTGTTAAGTTTTCGTACTATTTACTTGATGGGAACCATATGGTTGTCTTTTGTCTGTATTTGTCATATACCGTTCCTAAACAATCGTCACTCAGGCATAAATAACCTTAGCCGAATTAGGTTATCCTGTTTAGACCCTCGTAATGTACTAAGGCGACTTTGACATTTATAACCCTCTACATTTACCGTACAGATAACTGAAGGGGCAATACGGAATGGATAAACCATAGAGAAGGCTCATGGCAAAGAGAAAAAAAAAGCAGAGCACAGAGAAACTAAAAAGAGAAGAAAAACAAAAAGAACACAAAAAACAGGAAAAACAAACACACACACAGTACAGAAAACTAATTAGTAAACCAACACAGATTCCATCGGAAACCGTCAAGACATGTTTTCCCCAATAAAACGTCATACAAACCAGTTTTGACAGGATTCCTAGGTGTTGCTGTTCGAAATTGATTGCAAAATTGCTATCATGATTTGTTTGTAAAATATGGAAATATTATTATTAAAATAACATCCCACGCGTATTTACATATGTCATAGAAAGTGTTGACGAGTTGAAGCTAATTTTTTGCAATACTTATGTAAATAGATGAAAAAACCAAACATATGTCTATCACTGAGAAAACAAATGTACTATAAAACTGCCCCCGTTGAATTTGGTTTAGTAAAGTCAGACCGAAACAAAACTTTGCTACACCCCCGTGTAAGGTACAGTATAGAGATGTCGTGCGTGGCCCGTTGCAAGGCAAAATGTCTAAAGCTGTTATTGTTGAAACGAGCGATCGTTAAATATTTTGCAAAGAAGGGCCGGATAAAAAGAGAAAAGTCTGATAAAAAAGAAAAATTACATCGCTCGTTGACTAAGCCAACTAAAATTCTACTTTCTGTTCTCCTTACTGTTGGCCAATGAACGTTCTACTTTTTGTGGGAACTTCAGATAATCTACTTTCCCCATTCATTAATTGTTAAAAGGGTGGCTGTTGGACAATGAATATTTTAGCTTCGCGGGAACATCAGATATATATAGATTATTACATGGCATTTTTCATATCACCCTTTATCAGTCCGATGTCATGATATAGCCCGAGAGCCGTTAGGCTCATGGAATGATATATGAACGAGGGCTGATAAAAGGTATGATATGAAAAATGACATGTTATGATGTGTTTATCATATACTTCAACAGAGGAAATAACTGATTTGTACCAAATTGGTCAGTCATTTTGGCTAGAATTAAATACATGTATAATAATATAGTTATAGAACAAGAAAATTATTGTTTTATAATACAAATCCAATAAATGCACGTTTTTTAAGCATTTCAATATCATAAGAAAGAAATTGGTAGTTAATAATTGTCTGTACAAATATTTCATAAAACAGTTGAATCCGCCGTGTCTGTAAACACAGCTTTCCGGAAATTTCAGAAGTGAACTTACGGACATTGACGGAAAGGCATGTAATAACATTCCGGAAGCAGTTAATAAACTTGCTTTATCAGCCCGCTTGAACCATTCTTGTGAAACTGGGTGAAATAAACACGACTCCTCTTATTATTCTAAACAAAACTCAAAGTGTTATTACAGGGTAAAATTTTAGCTTGATCATCTACAAGTATATGATATTCTTTTTACTGTGTCGGTACCTCCTAATTTCAATTAATTAAACAAAATCCTGCGTTCAAGATAATATTTATGTGTGTTATGCATTATCGTCTTTTCAAGTAAACTGTGAGCAAGACAGTGGACCAATATTCAAGAAACTTAGAATAAAATCGAATGGACAATCAAAATTGGATAATCCAGCGGCACTGGCAATATTTTGGGCCCCGGTCCAAGACAAAAAAACAAAAACAAAAACAAAAAACAAACAAACATACAAACAAAGAAAAAATATAACCCAACTTAGAAAAATAAAAAGATGAACAACTCGGACCTCGTCAAAAATAGAACAACACGCAAAACAAACCAAAACAAAAAAGAAAACAAACGTGAACACAGATGCTTACAAAGAGTTAACTGTTTCTGTTTCTTATTAGACACCCTCCGTCATTCTCAAGTTTGGTTTGATAGGAAAACGTATGTCTGTCTTATTGGGGTGGGTGTGGGATCTTTGCAATGAATCTAACATAAGAAGTTCACACTATTTCCTAAAATGCAGGACTTCAAAGCAATAACAGCGCTGTTCCTTTACTTTAATTTGTAATTAAAAGTTGGCAGTCCCTCGTGAATCAAATAGACACATTAGTATACTGTGATTTTATATATTTTAGTGTGTATCAATTGTCGTGGGTACACGGATAGTGAGATGTTCATTGATATTTGAATTCTTTGGTGTTATTTTATTTAAGGAATATTTGAAATTGTTGAACAGGTTATACGATATAACGTGGTTTGGGGCAGTTTACGCTTAATAAACCGTGAAGCGATTTATGAAAAATGTAAACTGTTCCAAAACAAATATTTCTTATAATTTAATTTTTACAACAAAATTTAATCATTCCTCAATTTTAATGACGAGTATGTAGTGTGACTATTTGAATTTGTCGTTGGCGAATCAATACGTTGGCGACGTCACAATGCCAACCCAGGTTATCAAGTATAACCGAAATTTTCTCCAGGCGAATCAGCCAATCAAATTGCAGTATTCAAATCAAATTAAATTATTTACCGATAAATTGTTGCGTACATGTATGCCTTTCGTGGTGCACTAAATTTCGTGGTTTTATGATGCCAAGAACAACAACCACCAAAATAGGAATTCAACTAATAATTAAACGTTAGAGAAAACCGAAGGGACAAGCGAGAATGGACAACCCAGAGATACTAGAAACATTGGGCACACAAGACACAAAACGAAGACAAACATTGGGTACTCCGGTTTCCTCCACCAATAAAACTGACCGCCATGATATAGCTGAAATATTGTTGAAAGTGGCGTTAAACACCATTAATCAAACCAACCATGTGGGATGTGACGATAAGTTCTAAAATACATCGGTGGTGTAACGTTTTACCGTAGTATTAAGGAGTAAGAGCAAAGATTGGTTATATCGCAATCATGATAATGTGTCAGAGTGGAACGACATGTCTGCCCGCGCACGGTTGTTTCAATGAGCTAGAACTATAAATATCAAACTACCTGTGTTGGTCTAGTACATAGCGGACATCATTTTCATCTCATCGAATGTAACTTGTTCTCGTCATAAATGATCTGCAAATTGATCATGAGGGGTTAATATCACTCACTCACTCACTCACTCACTCACTCACTCACTCACTCACGCACAAACATACTCACTAACTCACGCGCGAACACACTCACTTAGGATTTTATAAAATGACATCGTAAACCAGTACAATAAGTCATACACATGGCTAAAAATAAGAAAAAACTCAAAAAAAAAATACATGGCCAAAGAAATAAAAAATCAATAAGTAATCGTCAACACAAACAGACAAACAAACAAGTGGTGAGGTCAGGTGTTTCGGAAGAGTCAGCAGTTCCGGTTTCAGCTTTGAAAACAGTTGCTCTTATTTTACATTAATATTTAAGATATTAAAAGAACATGTTAAAAATGACAGATCTTACCCAAACACATTTTTTTTGCTATATATAATTTATATAAAACATGATTTGATGCTGTCAAAATAGAAAAATAAAGTTACAATTAGAATTGTTAAACGGAAAATGAGTTGTTTAAGTCTTTATCTCCTCTCGTTGGGACCATAGAACTAGTATCACTAGTGGAACATGAACTGCCCACCCTTCCGGAACAATTGAGTTCAACCCCGGTTTTTAGTGGGGTTCGTGTTACTCAATCTTTAGTTTTTTATGTATGTTTTGTAGATCGTTGTTTGTCCTTTTGTCCTTTTCTTTTGGCCATTGTGTTGTCTGTTCTTCATCGGTATACGGATTCTGATTACCTCCCTTTGGTATCTTCTAACTTTTGGCCATTGTGTTGTCTATTCTTCATCGGTATACGGATTCTGATTACCTCCCTTTGGTATCTTCAAGTTCTTCTTATAGCCATCTTTTTTTAGATGTCTGTACCAAGCCGGGAAAGTGGGCGGTCGTCTATTTGTGAGTTATTGGTTTCGATCATTCTACGATATTTAGTAAGATTTTGGAACTGTTCTCGTAATGCGGTATTTTTTCGTTTTTCATTTTATTTCAATTTTACTTAACATTTTACAGAAATAGTACAAACAAATGTAAAATAATCAGTTATTTCCAGATAACAGAACACAGTATGAAATGATAATAAATTACAAATAACTGTTGTCATGGTTTTCAAGCGTCTTATTGATAGCTTTTTAGTGCTTGACCCTCTGTTGCGGCCATTTTGAATTTTTTTTATTTATTTCTCGTCAATTATGACACTTTCTAATGTAACAGCATACTGGACGGCAGTTGACTGTAATTTGCTAGGTAAACATTTTTTTTTATTTTTTCAATCTCGAATTATTCTTATTTTCAGTTGTTTGAAAATGATATGTTTTATGATTAGGATTTTATTAATTGATGTAGACTACCACTTTCAATGATATTGTTATATGGTGGAATATACTGGTATATCCACACAAGCACTGACAAAGGTGGGGGTAGGGGGTGATGAAGGACTCCCTTCTCCACTCTACCGCGAAAACAAATCAAGAAAGACAATTAAATATCGCTCTCAAAAGTAAACAATTCAAACATAGCATGAGTGAAATAAATATTACATAGACAATTATCAATTAAATGCAACACACGCACATGTCTGTATTTTAACCTTTTTCACAGACAAATCGCTGGAAAAGCAAATTTGGAACAAAACAAACCTTCAACTACAACACCAACTAATACTAATACACGAAATACATTAAAGGAAAAGGCCATGGTCTTGGCAAGTTAAAGTGAAAATTTAAATGACAGTAAAAAAAAAAGACATTTGTGTTAATGAATGTTAAAGATAGTATACCATAAGGTAGAATTTGGTCATTGAAGTTGCCTGTTGCACCAAATAATGGGGATCGCCATTTTTCAAAACTCTCCAATGTGGAGGAGACAAAAACCTGAAAAGGGATGTATCCATTCTCGGATTATACCTTCCCGTTACGTCACGCAATCAGTATCGTATATTATATCAGCATTGATCAGTTGCAATTTTTTCATTAAAAATTATGTAAATCGTAAAATAACGTGGTATATATTTATCTTTTGATATTTACAAAATCATTATGACTTATGTTAAGCATTTTATTGCACTAAGTAACGAAGGGAAAGAGTGAGAAGATTTTGTGTGTGTAATTACCGATCCGGACAGGACTACCTGTCAACACAATGATCATCGATCAGTGACCTCGAAAAACACGGGAAAGTATGACAGCATTGGGGCCAAAAAAGAAAAAAAACATGTGTAAGCACAAAACGAGTTAAAAATGACAGTTATTTAACCTACGGCCAATCACGTAAAACATGAAATTATACGTAGAACCCCCCTCCCCCTATACAAATAAACTCCTTTGTTTTATGAAAATGTAACATGGGATGGGAATATTAAGAACAAAATTAGAACGATATACATTTATAAACATTGTATTGCAGTTGATCTGATATTAAAACATAACCAAACGGGCACGATGTTGGAAAGAGTCAGATACATGTTATTTATTCAACTAACATGATACGACTGAGTGACGTCACATGAAGAGGTGTCATGGCCGCTTACACTACGACAGGAAATTCCAAATATTCATATTTTTAATTGGGTATATTAATGTTAATAAAGGTGGGTTTTTTTTTAAATAATAAAGCTATTTACGAATAACAAGTTATAATTAATTGAATTAAAACAACTTTTCAACTGACTGGTCTTTTCCTTTAATTTATGTCTATTCTCTAGGAAACAATGTTTCACAGTTGTATATACTGTGAGTAGTAATTATATAATTATATGCTTTTGTTTTTAATTTAATTTGATCGTTATTAAAACGGAGATATCTAAGTTAGTGTGTGCGACTTGTTTCTGGAATAACCTTCATCAGGTACGCTTACATTCAAAAGATAGGAAAGCCGAATGATTTTAAAGCCTTTCGGAACAAATTTACCAAAATGAGCCTAACCAAAATACAATAGAACAATCGTAGAATGAGGGAAACTAATACACATCCAACACTCAAATATGTGATCCTCACATGACTTGATACAGGCACTTCAGTAAAACGTGGCTGGATTAAACTAGCTTTATGGCCCCAAGTATTACTATTCAATAATTTAGAAATTGTTATTTTCAGGAGTTGAGGTGTAATGAGAAAAGAAGATGTATTTGCAATTCTTTTGTTTAGTCATAATTGCCGTCGTAGTAGTTGCCTCTCAGAATATATTGAACAAGGAACCAGTTCAGGTTATTGTAGTAATGGACGGACCAATCAATAACGTTAATAATAATATGAGGTCATTAGATAGAGGCAGTCACACAGTGACAAATAATATATATTTTCCTGAGCAAGCAACCGCCATGAACAATATGATAGAACACAAATTTGAAGGCCTTCAGCATCATAACAACTTTGATGGAAATTTTAAACAGTCTTTAAATTTAAGATATCCACAGTGGTCAGACAGGGCAACCACATTCTTAGAGAAAACAAACAAAGCTCACTTGGTAGATCCTTCGATTTATTACCGAGTGACAAACGATTATGTTCATGGGGCTACTCCTTACGCTTCCTTTATGCCAATTAGTAAAAATGGCGAAGTGAATTACGTAAATAGGCGCGGCGGTTTTAACCAACCAACGTCATATTGAAAATGGAGATTTTCAAAATTTTGATAATGGAGACTTTTGATTTATATTCAAAACTTCGATCTTCGTTGACATAGTGTATTAGTTACTATATTAATTGTATGATGTGGTTTGGTAAACTACTAATTACTGTAATGTGCGTGACATTACTATTAGTTACTTTAACGTTTTGTGTGACATTGTTATTAGTTACTATAACGTTGTGCGTGACATTGTTAATAGTTACTGTAACGTTGTGCGTGACATTACTACTAGTCATTGTAAAGTTGTGCGTGACATTACTACTAGTTACTATAACGTTGTGCGTGACATTATTAATAGCTACTGTAGCGTTGTGCGTGATATTACTACTAGTAACTGTAACGTCGTGTGTGATATTGCTACTAATTGCTGTAACGTTGTGCGTGACATTACTACTAAGTACTGTAATGTTGTGCGTGAAATTACTGCTAAGTACTCTAATGTTGTGCGTGAAATTATCAATAGTTACTGTAACGTTGTGTGTGACATTACTACTAATTATTGTAATGTTGAGCGTGACATTACAAATAATTACTTTAACTATTGTGAATACTATTTACTATAATGTTGTACGTAACATTAATACATTATTTCACAACTACTTACTGCAATGTTGTGCGTGACATTAGTACATTAATCAACTACTAGTTTCTGTAATGCTGTGCGTGATATTGGTACGGTATTTCTATACAGCATATGTCATATAAAATACATCATTGGTTAACGTCATCTGTGTGAAAACGAAGAAATGAAAAAAATCATGGGATTAGCATTAAATAACATGAATAAAAATATGCTATCAGAATTGAACAATGCAACTCTGAAATTACAGCTTCGAAAATAGGAACAAACAAAGAGTAACAAAAAAGATAAACAGAGAAACGGATATAAAAGGATTTTACGAAGGATATTTGAAATTAAAAATGGATCCGATTTTTGTTTCGAAGTATCCAAAATATTGCATCAAATTACTGTAAATTAATTTCTATTCGTTGAATACCAATTTTCGTGATTTTCGTCGGTTTCATCAAACCACCATAATTAGTGCACAACGAAAGGTATATGTAACAAGAGAAGTGTTGAGGAAGTTTCAAAACAATCAATTCAAAAATTGAAGAACATCTCGGTATATGTTTATCCTCATTTATTATGCACAATGCTTCATGTGTCTCTGGATTATCAATTGTTGATAGGTCCTTCTGTTTCCTTTAACGTTATTTATTATTATCAGAACCCGAAATGAGATTTTAAAAGAGTATACGTTTTATGCTTGACACGGTATCCATTTTATTACAACAAAAAGATAAAAGACAAAATTTGCATATTTGTGTAAATATAGAATACATAAAACAACATGGTATATAGCTCTGATGTATTGTTTTTTATAGTTAACGTACATCGTTTGTAGTGTGTAGTAGCTCATGCGAAACCAGAACGAAAGAGACAGACTATGGGTGCTTAGCGTCACGTACCACAACATTGAAGTTATTTAGGTCGAATTTATTGCAATCAAACTGGTTTTGGTTAGGGCTTACAGTTTAGCAAACCAGTTTTAAGTTTAATACAAACCAGTTTCGAACTAAACCATGGTTTAACACATTTCAGTGAATTGGTGGTTTCTAAAGATGGCTGACACTCCATATCTAAAAGATCTTATAGACCTAATATTGATAGATAGTTTAACACAAAGATGAAAGTTCTGATGCATGGCTATGTCATATTCTTCAACATTTTGTTCACAGAACATTTCAGTTCACTTTTTTGTTGGCCCTCTGGAAACCGATAACTTGATTACAACAGACATTTGTATAAAGATATTTACCTTTCTGATGTTGTTCACACACGTATATATATATACCCATTCCATTTGTGAATCATCAACATTAAGTCGAAGCATGTTCTTCTTTTCCTCCCCTGCCGCCATGTTTCAAAACCAAAATGTAAAACCGCCTCTCATGCGGTTTGCTAAATTTCTGGAACTGGTTTTGGTTTGGACTTGATAAACATGAAAACCAGTTTGGGTTTCAACCCAGTTTTAAACCGGTTTTCTTAAATAAATGAAAAATTTAGCAAACCAATTTGAAACCTTGACCAGTTTGCTTGCAATAAATTCGACCTTAGTTACTTGTAGAGGAAACCAGAATACCAAGGAAAACCACCTACCTACTCCCATATCTTGTGTTGAAATATCAAGTACCAACATTTAATCCGAAAATGTTTCAAACTAGGGAATTGTATTTAAGGTTTGTAACAAGAGTAGCACGGCTGGTGCCACTAATGGAGCAGGAATAGATTACCAAATCTAGACGACCTGAGTTCACCCTGGGTTTTAGTGGAGGTTCGTGTTACTCGATCTTTAGCTTGCTGTGTAGTATTTTATAGATCATTGTTTGTCCTTGTGTCCTATTTTGGTCATTGTACTGTCTATCCTTCGTGTTGGTCGATCTTTAGCTTTCTGTGTAATGTTTTGTAGATCATTGTTTGTCCTTGTGTCCTATTTTGGTCATTGTATTGTCTGTCCTTCGTGTTGCCCAATCTTTAGCTTTCTGTGTAGTATTTTATAGATCATTGTTTGTCCTTGTGTCCTATTTTGATCATTGTATTGTCTGTCCTTCGTGTTGCCCAATCTTTAGCTTTCTGTGTAGTATTTTATAGATCATTGTTTGTCCTTGTGTCCTATTTTGATCATTGTATTGTCTGTCCTTCATGTTGCCCAATCTTTAGCTTTCTGTGTAGTATTTTATAGATCATTGTTTGTCCTTGTGTCCTATTTTGGTCATTGTATTGTCTGTCCTTCGTGTTGGTCGATCTTGATACGGAATATAAGTCTATGTATTTTACTAACACAAGACATTGTACTTAATGATTAAGATTTTGAGTTTGATAACTACATTGTCGTACCATATCGGTATACAAACTAACATAGATATAGAATAACGGCAGTTATGGAGGTCGAGAAAGACATTATCATTGGTATTGCAGCGAGTCTGATATGATATTAGTGAAAATGTATGCCGATACCTTCCAAACTGCCATCACTAGTTTTATCGGTAACGTCATTACGTGATTGACGTCACACTAATAATTTTGATACTGATAATATCCAAAAAGTAAAAATATGTAAATTACAAACGAATAAAAATATTGAGGATTTTATTTGTGAAAAAATGATAATGATATTTATAGCGAGAATGAAAGTTTAATTTAAACACAGAATCATAAATATCACAAACATTCAAGAGTCGATATGAGCCGTTCATCTCTAGTTGTCAGAAAAATTCAAGTATCAAGTTAATGCATGAACAAATTGCGGAATTCGGTGGTAACCTGGTATACTGGAGTTTAGTCCAACACTAAATTAATCTGAATCATGTCTCAATCGAACCACGAATAAAACGAACGGAATCCGGTCTTAATCGAACCATGGATGAATCTGAATCCTGAAGAAAGCGGAATTCACTTAAAATCCAATTTAGTCTTATCTCTTTGCAACCTTTGTAATCGGAACATTTGTCTATTCTGGAAAAGATTCATAGTCTCTGTGGTGTCTGGTTTAGTCAATGGGGTGATAGTGAAATAAAAATAAATATGTTAACACGTGTACTGTCGAGGTATTGCTGGTGTATAACACGTCGCGTAGCATACACTCTGTTCTTGGATGGCTATTAGACATGGATCGACGGGTTCACTGTTCAATTAGATGTCCGTCCGCCTGTCTGATATCATGCGTATTACTTTCAACCAACGTGCTAACATAAACGTTACACAACATGTTGATGGTCATCAGCCGTAATTTTGACAATAGTTACAAGTCCTTGCACAATTCTGATGCATAAATGTTCCATACTCCGGAACCGTGCAATATCCAAAATCTTTCCAATATTCACAAGACTGTGTTGCTCTTTTATCTACGCAGACTGAAATGAACAAGAGTTGGAGTAAGACAAAGGTGCAAACTTGTAGATTTATTTTAAGTGTATCTTACTAACATTTGGTCGATACTGGTGTTGTCATTGTAAGATGTTTGTCGCCAAAAGTACCATCTCCATGGTAACCAATTGACTGCCATTGAAAGTCATTGGCAATACAATTATGGAGTCATCTGGTTTGACTTGTTCGCTACGGAATGTCAATGTAAAAAATTACCTACGATATTTTTTTAATTGGATTTGGGAAATGTTCGGATAGTGGAGTGGGTTTTGTTTGGTATCATTTTATTTATTAGGCTGTACATTAATACAATTCGGTTGTTTCTAATCATGTCAATTCCGACCACGTTCTGTCTTTTTCGTGTCTTGACGTCTGAACAAATTGGCAGGCGACTTCCGGTGTTTACGCTATTACTGTGACAACGTCAGCATATCATAGTCGTAGATGCGGTAGATTATAAGTAATTGTAATATGGAGACGCCAAGGAAACCGCTGAATAAATACTGGTGTTCGGTGCCCCACTATCTGTCTTATATAAGAAATATATACATAAAGGCAGATCGTTTTCCTTTCATGATG
>MJUT01010276.1:1162231-1172288 GCA_002080005.1 Gigantidas platifrons | reverse complement strand
AAAAAAAAACAAAAGGTAAGAAACAAAATGGCGGCGTACTGCTAAATTTCTTATTATTGTCGATTTCCCTGATTTCTGAAAAAAAAACGGATGGAATGCACTAACCGTGTGGGCCCCCATCATCTGTTGTGCTACTGGTTTACTGTCGTATTCGTACTATTTTGCATATACATGTATACCCCCGACGATATGTTCCCAAGACCGATTGTCAACCAAAGCGGAGGTATATTTTGGATTCTCTCGGACTTTCATATTGTTGAAATGTTGTCTGCGATCGAATCATTTCAGTACGATTGGAAGTTTGGGTCCATAAAACTAGTTTACGTCCGCCACTTTTTATTGAAGTGCCTGTAGCAAATCTAGGAGAGGGAGCGGTCTTGTAAATGTGTGGGAAAGATATCAATTTTTTCTTTGTTTCTACGCTGTGCCGATTAGATTGTGGAACTCTTCTTAACTGACGGTATATATATATATAGTATTTTGTTTTTTTCATTGTTATAATTTACTAAATTAAAATTTATGTTTGGGAATCGAATTTCTAGATTAGATTGTATATCTACTCTATTAAGTACAAACATGATATTGACACATACAGTTTTTCTTCATTAAAAAGCAATCAATGTTCAATTAGTGTAATAGGTGTACAAAAAACTCCGAGGGGTCACGAGTATCAGACTAGTACTACATGTACAATGTCCGGTTGGTAATGGAGATAAAACCAGACGTGGCATACAGTTTGGCTACATTGAGAGGAAAAGGTTTACATGTATTTATTTATTTTAAAAGCCTTCTCGAGTTAAAACATTGTTTATTTTGGAGAAATGAAGCGCTGATGATGATATGTCGTGACAACCCCACCCCCTTTTCTTTCGTAATATGACCAAAATAATATTTTCACGGGTTGCCCTCTCCTTTTAAAATATCTTAAGGATGAAAACAAATGTGTCTGGTTTGAATGATCCCAAATTCCTAGTTATGACACGCCTTCAATCGATGCCATGCATCTTTATCTTTGTCTAGATGGAGTTTCTTATCTCCTATGGAGACCGCCATTAATACATGGATTCCGCCGTTCCCTGACCCCTCTAATAACAAACAAATCCGAAGGTCACCAGTACCAAAACGAAACAGTAAAAAATTTCACATGATTTCTAATATTTACTGTGTTGATTCATTGATTGTTGATTTACGTCGAGGGGGTCGACGTGGTCGTGATCGTTTAGTAGTTAGATTTACAACTACCTGTGACAATCAGCTACTATCACCACTAACGTTGTGAGTCCGAACCCCGTTCATGACGAGGTGTACTCGATACAACATTATGTGATAAAGTTTATCAGTGACTTGCGACAGGTCGGTGATTTTCTCCGATTTCCTCCATCAATAAAACTGACCTCCACGATATAAATGAAACATGGTTGAAAGTGGCGCTTAACACCACAGCCCTAACTCCTAATAAACAACAAATAAATCGATATCTACGTCAAAATGTGCAACTAGGATGATCTATGGATTTTCTAAGAGTACCAAGATAGGATCCACCAGTGGAACAGGAACTCTTACCCTTCCTGAGCACATGAATACCCCCTAATTTTAGTGGGGCTCATGTTTTCCAACTTGTTTTAATACGACATGAAAAATCGGTAATTTTTCTTCAAAATTTCTTGTTGAAAATTGCAGGATCAGATTATTTATGGATATTTAGGTCAACATATTTATTTCTATAAAATTTGGCTACAAGAAATTAAATAAAATAGAACAGCTGTACCCTAAACGTTCAAAACGAGTTATACTTATGGCAGGTATAATCAATCGTTCTTTTATACCAATTATTGATATTACATGGGTCATGAATACATTAACAGAATATAAAAAAAGCTATTTTTGACTTTATTAGGAACGTTTCTATCTCGGCCCACCAGGCATGTTACATGAAGCTACATTAGTCAGACATGGACAGGTAAATCCCTTTTCTATGCACCGGGTACTGCCAACTGGTTCACAGATACCTGAAATTATAACCACAACAAATAATAAAACAATGAAATTAGACAGAGATTGTCGGAAATCATAGGTACCTGAAATTATAACCAGAACAAGTAATAAAAAAAAAGAAATTTAGACAGTGATAGTTGGCAATCTCAACAGACAATAGAAGGAACCACTATAAGGGAGCGGTCATTTAACTTTTCATGGGGGGATGGGGTGCATAGTTTTTACGGAGCCATATTTGTTTTCTCACGTGACATAAATAATTTGTTAGGGAGGGGGATCTATTCTTAGGGAGGGGGAGGGACATGAAAAATAAGTAATTTTTCTACAAATTTTAACAAATTTTCTTGTTGAAATTAAAGGGACAGACTATTCATTTTTATTAATCTTTCGGGTAAGTTCTATAAAATTTGGCAAAAGAAAATTAAAACCAAGTGGTCGATCACCAATAGGATCGCAAATTGAAGACAGCGATTGAAGATAGTGAAAATATTAGTGTTGCCTTGGGATAGGCACACAAATGTGGCAGTGTATAAATTGATAAACAAAAACAAAGCAAAGGGGAAAATAACCTTACCATTTGGGATCTGTAGTGAAAAACAACAAATTAATTATATGTTGTGTGTAATCTGTTAATGGTTTACCATTATTAATACCAACGTTGGCATGTTTCGTTGTTTTTTTGTTGGTATTAGACCTTAAATGTGGATCACAATGAGGTGTTGACTATTGAAAACATTAATGATGATGAATTACACAAAAGTATAGATTTTATTAGTTTTCAAAATAATGAGGTATTTGAAAAAAGTTTAAGCAGTTCCTCCAATATCAACGCATAGCACTGTGCATAAATATGATGTGTGATATTCCGAAAATTATGATACAATGTAAACATAGAAAATTAATCACTTATATATTCATATGATAGTCATACAAATATAGTTTCATATGAATGTCATGACACAAGTGTTTGTACTATTTATAGCAAAATATTACAATTTGGATTTTTTCGTTTGACGGAGGGTTGTGTTTGTCGTTTCATTAATTTATTATTACACCTAAGGTTCGTTGCTTTCATGCATATGTGGTTTTAGTCGATTTTGGCTATCCTGTTAATGCCTTAGTTTTTCGTGCCCACAAAGACGTTTAAACTATTTAGATTTCCCCCATACATCACATCGGACACAATATCATACCTGGGTGACCATTAGCTGGTTGTAATAATGCTACTCCACGACGCCATGTGCACCCTGGATCTCCTAATTCTGCTCCATTTGATAGTCCATCCCCATCAGAATCGTGATTACACAAAGCACTTGTCCACTGAAAGTTCTCCAACCTGAAATCCTAAAGCAAAAAATTGACAATTTTACGAAATGTTTTGAAAAAATTATTATAGGGTGTATGTTAATGTAGCTTAAAATAACTGTATGGTAACATGAGTAAAACGTATTTCTTCCATGATTTTGTGATTTTCTTGTGACACTGTAGGGCATTGTTCATAAAAGCAAGCACATAGTACCGAAGTCTGAAAAGTTTTTATAAATATACCAACAAAACAACAGTACAAACACAAAGATAAAAGAAAAAAAAAGACCCCCTCCTCAAAATTACATATCAAGGACTTCCTCAAAACAGGAAGCATTTCGTTAATGCGGAATTTTAAACTGAAATGTAGCGTGTTCATACTTTAGTAGCCAAAGGGTCTCGATCCGCATTATTCTGAAACTCGGAACGTGGAAGACGACTTTCAGCTTTATTCATTGTGATATTTGGATATTTTGTTCGACTCCTATAAGGTGTATGAATAGCCAAGCCAAATGTAATTTGTCTTTATTCGTGGAAATAAAGGACTTTCCTTGTCTGTCGTTTTACCTTCGTATAATTTATATGACTGTAGAATCGACTATCAAGGCCAATAGTAATGAGTTGCAATTGAAACATCCAAGAATGTTGTCTTGCATACTATATACTCTATCGACTACGCATTTATGAAACATGCAAATAATGCTATCATTTTTCAATGTCATGTGCAACTTATGACACGATCTTAAACTTGTTGAACGCGGTCAGTATTTGCCATTGTAGTTTCCTCAACCAATAAAACTGACCGCCACGATATAACTGAAATATTGTTGAAAGTGGCGTTAAACACCATAATACAGCTTCTGATTGCACCTTTGGTGTCTTCATATTTTTCTTCTAGTGTGATGATGAAATGTCAATTACTATCACGATAAACAGACAATCGGGAATGACATGTATGAGTACCATACTTAAAGATTGTCGTGTTTCAGGAAAACATGTGTCTCATGTAAAATGTTTTAGAACAAAATGTATGTTCCATTCATTTAAGGATTGATCGCAATTGTTGTTCGGTTCATGAAGAAATAACCTCAATCAGGTTGTACACACCGGGTAACCCGCGTAGCGAGATACGTAAGAGTATGTACAACTTGATTGAGGTTATTTCCATATGAACCGAACAAATAATTTCGATCAATCCTTATAAATTAATTCAAACTTTTCAAAATAAGGCAAATAATCGGAAATAAATTTAAATAACCCCAAAGGTGCCTCATTTAAAGAAAATAACCTGATGACAACGGCACTCGACGCCTTGAGAATGACGTCTATTTTTAGATTCCGTTCATTGACAAATAACCTCAACTTTTTAAACCAATCAAAACTCGTATAAAATGACATGTGACTCTAAAATTAATTTATTTACTATTTTATCTTGTGGTCATCGTATAATACCTGTGTTGTAAAGCTACATACAATATATTTACATTTGACATGTAAAGCAGACACTTTATTCTTCCGTTTTTGTGTATTTACTATGACAGACAGCCCATGACAGACAGGGTCACGCGACCGTGTCTGTCATGGATGAATCGGCCAATCAGATTGTTTCAATGACGCCATGCAAGAAAGTAGTGTACTTTATAATGTATATCGATAGTGTCAGATTGAAAGCCATATTTACAACAATATACAAACATAATTAAAATGCCTACCTTGCAAACATCTTTTAATTAAATTTTATCAAAATTGAAGAGTACACCAAGCCTTATGACGTGTGATCTTTACGTTTTAAACTGGAAGTCTTCATATGACGTCATGTTGTTAATGTGCCAACGTCGTCAACAACATTTCGCGGAATTTTAATTTGTGTCATTTTTAGACCAGGAATATGCAAGAATATATTTTTTATGTTCAGTATTGCATTGAAGAATTATAAAGATTAAACGATTCTTTTCAGGAGTTCATGCATGTGTACACGGTGCCGATGCACTCACAAACTTTACGTAAATGTATCACAATTATGCAAACTTCTCTCCTAGCACGTGGTGATCTAGTTTCGGGGTCGAAATGTAAACATTGTTAAAAACGGAAGAAATAGGTTCTTACACTCGTCTTTATTGAAGATCTGGGATTTCTTCCACTCGTGTGGGAAATTCAACGTCTTTTCACTCGTTCCGCTACGCTCCACTCGTGAAAAGACGGAATTTCTCACACCCGTGGAAGAAATCCCAGATCTTCAATAGAGACTCGTATAAGAACCTATTAATCTCACTCATTGAGCATGCCTCTTTTAATCGACCGGTATTAAAGGGTAGTCCTTTCGTCTGAAATACACATGAAATAACAATATGAACAATCCACATCTACAGTGCCGGATTTATTTATAGCATAGAGCCTCAAATATTACGGGGATCTCCGGCCAAGGTGTATAATAATTTTGGAAGTTGTCATTGGATTTTCACACTTACACTGTCATAACCGACTGTACCCTTCAGTAACTTTCCTTACCACAGTTGCACTCCATTCAGAATATTGTTGAATTTTAAACACCCCTCACCACCCTCGCCTTTATTCAAATTTATTAAACACTCTTCCATCTTCCTTTAGTGGTGAGGGTGGGTGTTGGGAGTGACCTAGCAAAGTAACGTAGGGCCTCTCTTCGTCTAAATCCGATACTGCACATATAACACTGCCAGTATTTGCAGTGGAACTTGTGCAATCCAACAACTGAGTATTCCAACATCCTGCCCAATCCGACACATTTCCCTGATCCGTTGGTGTGTCGGATTAGACAGTTTCCACTGTATATGTACATCAAAACTTACCAGTGCAAATTGATTTTTTTCTTCGGTTCCACTGTTATAGTTATAATGACCTACTGCTGACCAGAAGCCGGAGCCACATGGGTTTGGTACACCATGTCCGTTTGGGATATTGTTTCGGAAATTTGGATGGCCTTGTACTAACGTTATTGTAAGGAGCAATGTGACTGCTTTCATTATCATCTACAAAAATGAATACAAACCTTATCTTCGTGTTATAATAATTCAATTTGATGTGAATATTGCGATTTGATTGGCTGATCCTCCTGGAGAAACATTGGTTATACTTGATAACCTAGGTTGGTATTGTGATGTCACCAACATATTCATTCGCCAACGACAAATTCAAATAGTCCCATGAAATAATCGTAAATAAAATGGCGGAACCATTAAATTTTGTTGTAAAAATTAGATTATAAGGAATATGTTCCATTTGATCAGGGTATACTTCGCGGTTTATTAAAACGTTAACTGTCCCAAACAGTAGTAGAGCGTGTTTTGTCTTAGTGAGGGCGAAGCTGGAACAGTTTTTGTTGTTGTTTCCTTAGATATTTATTGTCATTTGAGAATCAGTGATAAATCAGTGACCTACTAACTGCAATCAATCACCGAACCTGCTATTGTTTATGTTTATGTTTTAGTTCATTTTTGCCCAATAGTGCGCGACATATTTTGAGTGGAAACGAATCTGGACATGTTTTTGTTTGTGTGTTTATATCTGTATTCCCTTTTTTAAATTTAATTCTGTATTTGTTTAACGAGGATTGCTAACAGCCAATGGCTACGAGCGGTTTTCCTCAATATACATACATGAATACACAATTTCAATCAATATAATGGTTATTACAAATATTGAAATGACAACACAATATATACAAGACAAGACATCACACATACATACTCACACACACGCGTTAAATGGCAAACAACTATAAAGAAACATAATTTAACAAAGATTTGACTCAATATTATAAAACAGTAGTCAGTTAAATACATATGTATGGACATTCTCTGACTTTGTTATTGAACTATTCAAATTTGTGTACGTTTTGTTGTTCATATTTGTGATATTGCAAGGTCATTTTAGAGTGGAAACGAATCTTTGCAGCTTTTTTAGTTTTTTTTTTTTATTGCCATTAGAGAACCAAATAAAACAGATAGAGGATTGAGATTCCTATGACCGGTTCAACCCCGCAACATTTTTGTGCTTGTTCCAATTGTGAGACTATGTTGTGGTCTTTTTACTTGCGTTCGTGAATTGTGGTTGTTAATTTTGTTTATATTAGTTGATTTGTAGACTGCCGATGTTCTTTGTGTCAAACTTTCTTTCCATATTTTGTTGTGACTTCTATGCAATATTTTTTTGTGCTATTTCTTTTTCTTTCTTTCTTTCTTTCTTTTTTTGTGTGTTATTGAAACTTCCTTTAAAATAAAGATATATCATATATGCATTAATCATCGAGGATGACACACCTGATTTATTCATCTAATTTCCTTTTTTAACAAAAACATTAGTCTTTCAATCCATCAAATGATGTTTTTACATTAGCTAATGTACTCAGTTTGCAAAGTTCAACCTTCAATGTCATTTTTTGACATGTTGCCTCTGAATGGACTGGAATATAGTGGTTACGTCATTATTTATGCTGGGTACTTGTGAAGGTTCCCAGGTACGATTAGCCATATATTAAAGTGTTTGTGAAAAAGACCCTAAGCTTGAAATGCATCATTATCTCCAGAACCCCCACCCCCAACTTCTTACGGTGATTAACTCACGTACCCAATGCTCCAGTTTACCCATACTTCAAAGACATTAACGAACTTGTCCGAGGCTACAGATGACCAACACATCAAATGATTAATGGGTAGCTGTTTTTAATAATGAACCAAACATTTTGAAATTAATTGTCAGAGTTCGTATATATCATACATTAATATACATCTAGAAAGAAAATGTTGATTTGAAAACTGGATTTTAAGAATTTTTTCTGGACATTTATAGAAGTCAAACGAACTATAGCCTAATCGACCAAAGGTCATCGTAGGTATCAAGGGGTCAATACACTTACTATTCCCCGAATATCTAGTTAATAAGTGTTTTATTATACCGAAAGAGAAACTGACACCACAGGTCACACTACACGAAGAAGAAAAAAACAACAAAAACACAACACAATATGTGTTGGACACCACTATACACAAACAAATACAAATAAGACATGAGCCCTCCTACAAACAACAAATTTGTTTATGAATAAATAATTGTAAAATAATGTATTAAAATGTTACCATAATATTGCTGGATGGTTTTCCATACGACCCTCTCAATCTAAGACATCTACAATTTTTCGAACCCAGTGAATGCAGTGAACGGCAACGACTTATATTTAATGTAATATGTCTAAATAAAGCATCCCTGTTATTTACAAATTAAAACTCGTCTATGGGTGTGTATGTGTGTGTGACTTCTCTTTGTTTAAATAAAAATTTAAATTCTCGTTCATCTTATCGAAAAGAAGAAATAAATACAGCGGTTATTTGTAAGACTCAAATTAATTATTATTAACAACACACAATTTATATAGGATACTTATTGTAAAATTTGCTCTGGCTAAATTATCATCTGTGAGGGACACAAATTTATCTACCTGTCATATTCGAAACGTCTGCACACTTGTAGTGTCTCTCGAATTTTACGAAAGCAGATTAGTTCCGAATGTAATAGTAAAGCCAAGTAACTAATCCGTACACGCATTAAAATTCCGCGAAACAATGTGACAGTGTCGGTCAAATAGTTGGAAACTATTGACCGGTGAAGTAAACTTCTCGACATAAGCCTGGAAAAATAGTAAAACTATCGAGCTGATTTTTATATAGAAAATAACAACTGAGGTATAATAATATTGAATATTAGGTGGATGTAATTTCTTAGACATTTATAAACAGTTTTTAAGTAATTTTGACCAAAGAGAGGTATATATTAAAAATCAAATTCATAAAATGCACGATACAGTATTATGTGATAAAATTTGTCAGTGACTTGCGACAGGTCGATGGTTTTCTCTGGGTACTCCGGTTTCCTCCACCAATAAAACTGACCGCCACGATATAGCTATAATATTGTTGAAAGTGGCGCTAAATACCATAAAGCAAACTAAACCATAAATTACATGACCTACCTTTGATGTTAAAACGTGATTTCCTTGAATGATAGTTTGAAAGTAACGCGTTTGTCTTTGTGTCACACTGTATATGATATATGTGTTTCATTTGCATATGCAGATTAATCAGTAACGATAATTTTGTTCAGTCATTAGGAACATATTTAATAGAACAAATTAGTTTGTGTAAATCACAGGTATATTTATTTCAAGGTACGGTTAATTCTGTTTTTAAGGGCACATCTATATAACAAATCACTGTCTATAATAGTGGAGCTGCTTATGACAATAATCATGCAAATGGTGATACAAGCATGAAATTTGGCACTTGAGACTTACAAAATTATACACAATTTGGCTCCTGTATGTTTACAAAATTTACTCCATACTAAAAATTCAAAATATAATTTTAGATACAGAAATATATTGGATGTACCACAGGTAAGGACTACAACATACGGTAAGAGATCATTCCGTTTTGCAGCAGCTTCTCTGTGGAATAGCTTACCAGACCACTTCAGGACTGAAAATAGTTTCGCACATTTTAGGAGCCTTGTTCAGTCCTGGACTGGTTCTGATTGCCGATGCTCTGCTTGTAGATAAAAAGCCTATTTTATTTTTCTTGCCTCAATTTAAGTGTTTCTACTGACAGTCTTTGTTTGAAAGTATTTGTTTCGAAAGAATTCGCTTCCGATTCACGATCAATGTTTTTTTTTTATATATATATATTTTAGATCTCTTAATTATTAGCAATGCTATGTCTTTCTTTTTAAA
>MJUT01010276.1:1149825-1162135 GCA_002080005.1 Gigantidas platifrons | reverse complement strand
CTTTAAATGGTGTTAAATAATTTTTATGGAAATTACTAAATATCTAAATTTCTGTTTTTAGTTGCTTTTTGCTTGTTTTTAGTTTCATGCTTGGCTTGTTTTGTACTGCTTTTATGTTGAAATGGAGTGACTGTATGGTAGTCCTGAACAGGGTGACAGCGAGGCACTTGCCACATGGACCTCTGTTCAGGATTCTTTTACAGCCCCCTTTCTGCTTTTTGCCTGCATGATATGTTTTAATATTGTAATTGCATGCTGATTGCATTGTTTTAATATTAATGTATTTGTTTTTATATTCGGTAAAAAGCTCTCAAGAGCTTATGTTGATTGTTTATATTACATGCCGAATTGAAATAAAGTTTTACTTACTTACTTACAGATGACCGTTTTAGTGTGCTATAATAGATTTTATGCCTGGCCACAACAAATTCCTTGCTTATCAAGGTGGTCATCTTGAATTTCAAAATGGCGTCATTTGAATAAGAGTCTCTGCATAAATGGACACTATTTGGTATGATAATTTTAATTGCAATTGTTTTTATCATTTTCTTATGGTATGAAATCAATGCTAGTTATACCAGAAAGCTTATTGTAATAATAAAAGATTGGAAAGTTGTTTAAAATTGTAACCCTACCGGTTGAAAATTTGAAAAAGTGTAAAATATTGTGTGTCAGTTTCATTTAAGCATTCTTTATAGCAAAAGTAACTTTTCTGTTATAATATTTTGGTGCAAACTATCAAAAAGAATATTTATATGCAATAGAACGTGTTTGGAATTATGTTAGTAGTCACATTCTACCAAAAATGGAAATTTTTTGGATTTTCGATTTTTTCCAGATTTTCTCTTCTTTTCTTTTTAGAATCAAACTGCTTCTAGTTATGTGAAATCTGCAGGTGTCACCAAAACGAGCAATTAGCTAACGTATGACTACATGAGTATTAATATTTCATCAGACAAATGCTGAAAAAAATTGAAATTATTACCCCTACTCCCTACTTATTTGAGCAAAATCTAAGGACATTTGACAAATATACACCTTAAATCATTCACCTGAACATCACTACGGTATAAATTGGTTATTGCTGTATACAGTGGACATAATTTATACAATATAGCTTCTTGAATTCCAATTGTGTAGTCAAAATCTGAGAAAAATGGACAATTTCGGATTTTCCAATTTTTCATTTTTTCTCATAATTTGTCTTTAATATCGTTATGAACTTTGATTTATTATGTTAGCACAAAATATATTGGTCTTATCAAATAGACCAATGTTGTAGTTTTCGTATGAACTTCAAATAGTTATCACTTCCTGTAGAACAAGTCCCCTAAGAGTAAAAATACTACCCCATACCCTTTACAAATTTTGGCAAAAATTCTATGATATTTGGGAAACTAAAATCCCAAATCATGAAGCTAAGCCATGTGTCTCCTTTGTGTATGTTCGAGCAAAACTGCCCTAGTTAGTGGAATGGCATCATACTGGCGTTGCTTCCGGGCAAACATTTCAAAACGTGCTTTGTTCAAGGCAAACATTGTTGTAGTCTTGTGGTATATGATGGCTATAAGTTCTATGTCCAGGGTACCGATGACAGCAGGTGTTTCGCTCTAACGACCAAACCTATCTGTCGCATCGTTCAATATTTCCCATGCCTGTCATGCTGTTCGCTTACTTTTTCCACGAAAGATTAATACTCTGACAACCAGTAAACGCATGTACAGATATTACACCTAATGCCCGTAGGCCAAGTGAAATAGATGTCCCATGAATCGGTATCCATATAAAAAATATCTGACTGAACCGAAAGCTATCCACAATCTATCTTTCTCAAGTTTCTCGAACATAGAAATAGCTAAAACAACAACATCTGTGTCAGTACTGATAACTAAAGATGGTTTCAATTCGTGAAAGGCCGCATGTTTCACATGAGCAAATATCTATGTAACCGCCTCTTCGTGATTGCAAGGGCGAAGACCTGATCGATCAATACTGTTATTGCAAAGAACGTTTTCTTTGTGTTAAACAAACCAATTTAGATGGCTGTAAAGGTCAATCTGTTCTGCAAGGAAGGAAAACAATTATGTCTTGTTCTCATTTATTCGCAGAAATTTTATCTATGAATTCGGTGTCATGCTTCAACCAGATCCCCGTTCCTCGTTCCTTTCATCTTTGCGATTTTAAACTAATCTCAAGGTAAACATCAAATATGATGTCAACACATTCGGAGACAAACCGTTCAACTACTGCTTCCCCAAGCTGTGTAGAAATTTGAACGATTGTACGAAAGACATAAGCCATACTGGACAAAAATATCAATCAGCTGCTGGCATAAATGGGAAATCCAAGATAAGCACAAAATAGAGTTTCACGGTCAAGAGAGTGTCGCTGTTGCACTGTCCTTTTGGGGGACTTTGGTGGTAGTTAAACATTAACAGTTGTGAAAATGATAAAGTCAGACTTGCATCTATCATTTTCTAACTCGGACTTCATATCGGGACCATGTTAAATCATTTTCACAGGTTGATGCAAAGACAATGGTATGCTTGAGTGAATTTCGTCAGCTCAAAATGATCCCATGAATTTTGATTTATGCTTTTGCTAATCTACTCGTAGTATCTCAGCTGTCTTTGTCATGTGTATAGTGTCACCATAGTCACAAGCTATCGAAATTGTCGGGCCAATATCTTTTTTCAAATATTAAAAAGAAATCTCTAAGTATGCGCTATCTCTTAAGTAAATTTTCTTTCAGACGTGTAGTATGTACTGGCGAGGAATTCAAACCAAGTTGTGAAAGTCTTTCCTCATACATCGATACCAGGTCTGCAAGACGAAACACCATTGATTCTGTAGAATTTCATTGTCGCTCAAAAATATATGACACTAATTCGGCCAGAGCAATATCTTTCAGTGAGGCATCCTTATTATTACTTTCATCTTCTTGTATCATATCTGCTGTCTCTCTCTCTATTGTAAAATGCCACAAGACAGGCTGAATTGTATTTGAATTTTTGTGCAATAGCATCTCCAGCATTTAATTTTGTTAGCAACCGTTCGTCTTGGAGAGTTACGGTACAATCGCATTACCTTTCATCACGTTTCATGGTCATTGCCTCCCTTAAATTGGACATTGGAGAATGTTTATCACACAAAAACATTGAAACATGAGTACTTGTTGAGCTATCTGGACTGTCCATACTTCCCCTGAAGAATTTGGGGGATTATTTTATGATTGTTGAGGGAACTTGCGACTTTACACATTTTTGAAAGACGAATTATCTACGCCATTTTGAAACAAAAAATTAATACAATTCAAAAACCAAAACAACACACACACAATTGCTTTGAAAAATGAGATTTCAATATAAAAATCTACCACAAATAATAAGACTGAAAACAAACAGATATCAGTCCGAGGGATTGTCCTTTTACTGCACTTTATTGAATAGGATTCGATCGAATTTTGATTGAATACCTACGTTCAGTTCGATCGCTCATCAGGTACCATTTTTAACTCCCTTGTGATATGTACACTATCCGGACGAACAAGCCCCTCTCCCCCCCCCCACATCTTCTTGACTTGGCTACCCCGCGTTGGCACATCATGTGAATTCGGGTACGACTTACTGGAATTAAAAGGGACAGCCACAAAGTATGTGGGTGTACGCTTAACAAACGGTTATACTGAACCCACCCTATGCCGAAATAATCCGCAGTGGATTATACCAGTGTGTCCTGTGCAGTGCAACATATTCCCTCTTGTTCATGTTTTTTTTCATGTTATAAAGGTTTGTTTTAGTCAAATGATAAAAATAGTGAGACTAATGTAGCTGAATAACATATCTAATGCAGCAAAGATATAATTTGCATTAGTTTATATGCAATTATGCACATAAAATGCGAATTGGGAATTTAGCCTGCCAGAGACAGTCTTATTGTAATTTGGCCGCCATCTTTAAAAATGGCCGACTTCCGGGTGGCCAGGCACTGAAAATGTTTCAATATGGACTAAATAACATATGTGCAAAGTTTGGTGCTTGTATCATTAAGTGCACGATTTTGCCAAATTTCGGTGTTAAGAAGCTCCACTATAAATGACACTCTCATTTTTCCCATTGAAGAATAGTATACATAATTTTAACCTGTACGTAAAGGGCCATATCTCATAAAGGTAACATTTTCAGGTTCTCATGAGTGGCCTTTACATAAAGGATTGACTGTGTACATTATTTCATAGTACATTGAACAATATATGATCATTAAACACACTTCATAAGGAAAATTAGGAATTTACTTCCAATTGTATTAGCTTAGTCATACCTATCTTTGACTTCAATTTTGACATAATATAAATATATATTACCATAAAGGTATGGACAATTTATTATGTCAAAATTGAAGTATATATATACACCAACCGCCCCCACGCATTGCTTGTTTTTGTTTGCATATTTTGCAAAATTCATACGTTACGCTCAAGCTGGTATTCCAATTTATTAAAACGTCACCGTTTTCCGAGTACAAAATTATTAAGTCAAGGATTTATAAAGAATCATCTCTCATTATGTTTCAATCCTTTTTGTTTAAAAGTACAGTAGAACTTGTATTAAGAGGTCACCTTTGGGATCAAGAAAAAATGACTGTATAAGACAGGTGACCTCTTAATAGAGGTTCAATTTATATGATTTTTTTATGACAGGACAAGAAATGATGACCTTTTAATACAGGTGACTGTCTAATAGAGGTGACCACATGGACAGGTTTAACTGTATTATATATCTAGCGTACATATTTTGTAACATGGTATTAGCAATTAGAATTTGGGTCATAGCTGACTTGTTTCGATGCTATATACGATTACATTGTGTAAGTCTATCTAATATTTAAATAATACATGAGACCATCAGCCTCCTTTTATAGAGCTAATATAAGATAAAATTGTGACAATTCTTGTGTCACGAATATTAAATATATATTATGTATAATGTTCAAGATTAATAGCACAGTGTGGGAACGGAAGTGTATAGGAAATAAACAACTTCGGTATTTGTGATGGTGTATAGCGACGATCCATTGCTTGCTGGANGATTTAAGGATGATAAACATGTCATCTGAATGTGAATATAATTGATACTGAAAAATATCAGCCTGCTCGACAGAATATGAAGTTTGTGACTCGTTCGCTTCGCTCACTCGCCAACAAACTTCATATTCTGGCTCGGCAGGCTGATATTTTCGGTATCAATCAATTCACATCCAGATAAAATATACACATTGTGTAAGTCTATCTAATATTTAAATAATACATGAGACCATCAGCCTCCGTTTATAGAGCTAATATAAGATAAAATTATGACAATTCTTGTGTCACGAATATTAAATATATATTATGTATAATGTTCAAGATTAATAGCACAGTGTGGGAACGGAAGTGTATAGGAAATAAACAACTTCGGTATTTGTGATGGTGTATAGCGACGATCCATTGCTTGCTGGATATGTAGCGTTTGAAATATGGTAAGTTTTTTAAAATTTATTTTAATTTGGAAAGATTATTGACGTATATAGCGCTATATTTGCGTTCTTAGTTTCTTTATTATAATCATTTCAACAAGATCTGAGATGTTATTTTAACCGTGTGTAAAAGATTCAGCTGCAGATCACTAAAGCTGTCGCATTTTAATATAAAAAATGATTTGAAACATCCATTATTATAGTCCATAAAATAAAGTTTAACTAGACAATGCCACTTTTATATACACAAATATCACTGTTATTCAATGTAAAAGTATTAAGTCAATATATGCTTGACACATGCACAAAAGATGCCTTTAATTATAGTCGGTGTCTTTATGATAAGTGTATTGTGTGCTTGTTCGCATAGGACATAGTTACTTGCGAATTTTGTGTATAGTTGCTTGCCAAATATTTAAACTTAAAAGTTAGCTATGTTACATATATTGAACAAAAAGGCGAGTGTACCATCAGATATTGTGGTAGGACAGGTGACGAGGTCGCAGAACGAGTCTGGCCTATCAATATCTGATGGTGCACGAGCAACTTTGTTCAATAAGGGACTTGTATCTTGCGACGTCAATCAAAGTTAGCAACATCAATCAAATCTCCCGCGGAAACGCCCTCCTAGTTGGAGGGAAATCTTCATAATCTGCACGAACGGTGAACAGGAACATGGATTTGGATGACTAAAAATATGAATCCTTCGGAGGATTTAACGCTTTCAAAATTTTGCGAAAAAATCGAAAGTGACAATACAAATTTGTGCATAACACACAGGAAATTAAAACCATTGATTTTGATGATTTGGACTTTCTTTCACAGGATAATATTTTTAAAATACCGATTTGGATTTTTTTTTCGTGTGAAATCGACGACGCCACGCTGTCACAGGTCGTTTTATACAATTTTGTTATCGGTTGTCGTCCGTCATTTTAAACAATTTTATCATCACTTGTGTTGTCCGTCATTTTAATTGCCCGGAATCGAAGATTCGGGGGCATATAGTTTTTGCACTGTCTGTCTGTCTATGTCAAAGATTGGGACGGGGGCATCAGTGTTTCACAAACGCATCTTGTTCGGTTTTGAAATCCTTTTGCATCCGTCATTTTTTTATTTTTTTTTATTTTGTTACATGGGTAAGAGTGTTAAAGGTAGTCATGGTTGCTGAATGGTCGTTGTCGCTGTGACCACTACCCTATTAGCTTCGAGGTGTTGATTAGAATTTAGGCAATGTGTGATAAAGTTTGTCACTTGCTTACAGCTTTCTCCTTCTAATCCGTCAATAAAACTGATCGTCATGAAACTATCTGCAATGAGAAAATTATGAGAAATGCATTTTCATATAAGTCCTAGCATATATTGTAACTTAACAATTTTACCCTTAAACTGACTGCATTGACAGTAATAAGTTAATCGAATGAGTGTTAATTAAAATTTTTGTGTTTAATGCCACTTTCAGCAATATATCAGCTCTATCATGGCGACCACTTGTAATGGTAGAGGAAGCCGGAGAGAACCACCGACCATGAACAAGCAACTGGTAACTTTATCACTTGCGAGTCGAGTGCACCCTTTTTGTCATTTACAAAGCCAGGCGCGAACCCACGCCGTATTGGTAATAGGCTTGTATGAGTTGTTAAATCCAACGACCTAACTCATGATTGAGCCATCCGGGCCCCTTATAAGTTAATAAAAAGTACAAACCTGTTGATAATATTTGTTCAAGCAAAGAAGGGACGAGTATGTAAAGGGGAAGGAAACGTATTATTTTGTAGACACCAGGGTAGGTAATAGTTATTACAAACCTATCAGCACTGTTTAATTTATTATTCAAAATATAATAAAATATGAATTATACACTAGAACAGGTTTTTTGGATATTGCCTAAGTAACGGTCTATTTTTTCTTGACAAATACCACAGTTTTTTCCCAAAGATAATGATTTTATCCTCTCGATCGTCAAAGTACCGATTGCTAAACATTTGGACGCTTCAGATACACTTAACTATGACATTTTATTGAAAGAGAAAATCAAGCGACTATACACTGCCTTTACAAGCGACTATCCACTACATATCTGATTGCCAACAAGCACCTATACACTGCAATTCTTGCATCACTATCTTTGACCCAAACTTTCTCGGCATTGATACAACTTACAAAAATCTGTCTTTGCATGTCAAAAGTATATATGAAAGGCTTTTAAAAAACGTATTTCAATATCATAACATTTTCGAATATTTTGTAAAAAGCTGTCAAACAAGACAGGCACTCAAACTTCTACTGATCGGTGGTATTTTTGGGGCATTTTATCTTGCATTTGCAACATTATTGCAGTGTTTTATGCATCAAATATAGACATGGACCTTCGTAAGGCAAATTAAAACATTGGTTGCTTTGTATAAGCTAAAACCATTACACAATCTTACCTGAGGTAATATTTTTACAGTCCTGCAAGCGATGGATCGTCGCTATACACCATCACAAATACGGAAGTTGTTTATTTCCTATACACTTCCGTTCCCACACTGTGAATATGTTCTTACACGAGTCCCTATTGAAGATCTGGGATTTCTTCCACGAGTGTGAGAAATTCCGTCTTTGCACGAGTGGAGCGTAGCGGAACGAGTGGAAAGACGCTGAATTTCTCTCACGAGTGGAAGAAATCTCAGATCTTCAATAAGGACGAGTGCAAGTACCTGTTTCTTCCGTTTCAATTTAAAAACAAAGCATGTCGATTTCATTCATTCATTCATTCGCATGTCAATGTCATGTTTACTACACAAAATATTACAACGCCACGTGCAATGCAGTATAAATACACACTTATTTAAAACCGCATTAAATCTATTAGGAGAAATCAGTTAAAATTTATGTAAATTGATATTTGAAGCTTTTTTTAGATCTACTAAGACGACAATTTATATTTACTACAGCAGTCGTAGAATTGATTATTGATTATACTCAGCCGATTTGATTGGCTGACAATGCCATGTAAGACAAGGTCACGCGCAGCTGTCTTTATGGCTTGTCTTATATANTTCTCTCACGAGTGGAAGAAATCTCAGATCTTCAATAAGGACGAGTGCAAGTACCTGTTTCTTCCGTTTCAATTTAAAAACAAAGCATGTCGATTTCATTCATTCATTCATTCATTCATTCGCATGTCAATAAATGGAAGAATAGAGCCTTCGTTATAACAAATCTGTTCGCACGATTATGTGGGAGGGTTGGCATTATACTCACATTGGAAGACACTTGCAGGACCACATCATTTCACTAATAAGAGGTGGAAGGGGGGAGGGGGGAGATGGGGCTGGAGCCCATAAAACTAGGTTGACTCCGACCCTGTTCATTGCTGTGGATGTATCAAATCAGGTATGTTCTCTTGTTATTTTTTCCATGAATATTTTTGGTATGTTTTTACTTGAGGTCGGGTGTATGTTATTCGGGCTTAATACACGTCATGTCTTGTGATATATCACGGATGCTTGTAAGATGAATTCGAAGGGATATATCAGGCGCGGATCCAGGATTTTACGTTAGGGGGCGCACTTCTTGGCGAGGGATCTGGGGACCCAGCGGGTCCAGGGCAGCTCCCGGTGGAGGAACCGGGGGGAAGCTCCTGGGAATTAGAAAATATAGGACCTCTTTTCTGAACCGCAATTGATTAAAATTGTACCATGTGCGGCATGATGCTTCACATCGAAAGTACGTACATTGAGGTATGATATTTTACTCATGACGTAAGGCCTTGTTACGACTTCAATATGAAGAAGCTTTTGCTTGTTCCAGGAAAATATGTGTGATTTTGTTCAATGCACATTACCCTATATCCCTTCGCTCAAACGAGAAAGAAATAATTCGTATGTTTGAAATAGTATTAGGAAGGGGGAAATGGACATGTGAAAAACATTCACAACTTAACGCCGCATGCATGACTTTCAGAAAACTGTGACGCCTGCTTTAATATTGATCAATAATTGGTAATCCTAGGGAAGATTTATATATTACATGTACAAACAAGTAGATCACGAAATAACAAAAAATTGCAAAAAATGACCAAACCGAAACTATATTATGCACATATAACCAGAACATATACACATTGTTATATAAATTTCTCAACACAATATAAAGGTATGTACACATCCTGCAGTTATCATAGTTTATTTGTCAGACAATGGATCATTTTTCGAGGATGTTGTTCGGCAAACTTGTCAACTATCTTGTTAATATCAATCTGTAAGTCTTTATGAACATACATGAACAACAAAGCATTGAATCTGTCCTCTCCCATTGTACTTCTTAGTAGATTCTTAATGTATTTTAATGATGAATTGGCTCTTTCAACAGAACTTGATGTGACCGATGTCAAAAACAAAAGATACAGTATTTTGGTAATGATTGGATACATCAGAGGGCATGTCTTGTCGTCCAACAGTGTTGCTTCGATAGAATCAGGTTTGTCCATAACTCCTATCTAAAAGCGGCGTCATAAATTGAGGTCTTAAAAAATGACGCTGGCTCCGGCATATCATCTTTGTAGTAGTTAACGATATCATGAAATGAAGACTCATTCAGATTATCTTCATTTACCACATTTGCTATCATGAGTTTTATGGCTCTTACAGCCTGTGTGGCTAAACTTCCAAATCTCATGGAAAATTGTTGGATGATGGAATCCTGAAAAGGTATACTAGTATATACCGTACGTTTAAAGTAAATTTTTGGGGTATCTGCTGGCATGTTACTTCTGGCCTACCACAACGTCAAGGAGTGTTCAGTTCAATATCTGCTACTTCTGTCACACGGGTTGTTTTTGTGTAAACAACGTCATACTCAGCATCGCTCGTTCTTGCATCATTTAATGCCATTTTAACATTTCCAGTCATGTTGTAGCCTTGTAAAACATCTAAAGCAGAGCCCTGAAGTTTTCTACTTAGACCTTTAACATATCCGAAGGAATGGTGTACCACTTGAGAACAGACGATAAACATGGGGTCTTTTTATACGTTTGAGAAGTCCATTACGTATCCGTTACAGTTTTTGTGTCCCAGTTATTTTCCGAAATGCCTATGGCCTCCAAACAGACGATGATTGCCTCGTACATTTCATCAAATACGTTCAATGTAGAGTGTTTTTCTGTCCATCTTGTCTCACAGAACATTTTAAACTTCGATGGCCCAATCTGCTGTTCAGTCGGTTTACCTGTGTTTACGTCCGCGACTGACTTTTCCAGACGCCTTGTACGTTTAGTTGAATACTTAAAAAAAATAGTCCAAGTTGTTTCAGGCTGTCTAACATCAAATGGACCCCTTTCTGTTCGCAGCTTTTACATAACACCAAGTTTAGATCATGGATACAGCAGCAATGGTAAGTTGCCCTTGGTGAGTGTTCCTTAAATTTGGCTGCACAACCGTTGTACGTTCCAGCCATGTTTCCAACTCCGTCCATTGTTTGCGATCGACACAATTGGGTATCTAGACCTGCATTTCTTAAACCGTTAATGATGTTGTTACAAATTGATATTCCACTGACATCCTCGCAGGCTATGAACTCTAGGACACGCTCGATAGGGTTTTGGTTCACTACGTATCACAAAGCCAAGCCAAGCTGTTCCCAGATGCTCGTGTCTTCTCATCACATTGGATGCCGTAATGATGTCCAAATGTGTGATCCTTCACTTCCTTAACAATTACTTCTTGCATGAATTCTTTAATGCATAGAAGAAGTTCGTTCTGGATTGTTTTTGACGTATATGACGCACTTCTAGCACAAATTAAATGTTTGTCCAGTATATTATATCCAGCATCTGCTCTAAATCTTAATAATTCTTTAAAATTTCCGTGGTTGAAGGAACTACGTCGTTCTGGGTCGTCGTTCCTGTGTCCTCTTAACTCAATTCCTTGTCTTCCACAGAAAATTAAAGATTTGACAATTCCAAATAACACTTGTCGGTTTGTGTTAACTCTGATCGACGTTTCGTCATTGATGTTAACATCTATTCGATGAGAAGGATTAGCATATGTCTGTTTAAAAGCCTTCAATCTAGACATAGACGACAAGTGATAGTTACAGCCAGCATGTATTTTCAAATCAGTCAAAGCATCCTTCCAGTTATTATAAGGTTCCGCAATTAATTTCTTTGGCTGACGATGCGCACTATCTGGAAAGATAACACACGCCAGGCAGTACAAGCCGTCATCAGTACAAGCATATGCTATAAAATCAAACATTTTAAACCAATCTTTACAACAGAACCTCTTCATCAAGCCGGATTGCTGACGTTTGTCTTTGTAAAGTTTTGCAGGAAATTTAAAGTTTATCTCAGGCTGCCTATTAGTGATAAGTTGAAACTTCCTCTCATCAGTGGTATTTGACGTAAGATAATTTCGTATATCAAACGAACTATGTAGAGGAAGACTATCTGCATTGTTGGCATTTGTTTCCAAAACAACAGATTCATCTCGTTCTTCAACAGGTTCATCTCGTTCTTCAACAGATTCATCTCGTTCTTCAACAGATTCATCTCGTTCTTCAACAGGTTCATCTCGTTCTTCAACAGATTCATCTCGTTCTTCAACAGATTCATCTCGTTCTTCAACAGATTCATCTCGTTCTTCAACAGATTCATCTCGTTCTTCAACAGGTTCATCTCGTTCTTCAACAGGTTCATCTCGTTCTTCAACAGGTGATATGATATTTATGTAATCTCGTTCTTCAACAGATTCATCTCGTTCTTCAACAGGTTCATCTCGTTCTTCAACAGATTCATCTCGTTCTTCAACAG
>MJUT01010276.1:1124561-1136089 GCA_002080005.1 Gigantidas platifrons | reverse complement strand
AACAAAACTGATCCAGGATTCATCATACTCTTCCAAGTTCCTATCCCTTCGAAGCAAACGCGACTTTTTCAGATTATATCTGGAATCACTCCATCCACCACGTAGTTGGATTAATGTCCAAAACTTCCTATTTTTTGTCCGTCTTATTCCTTTGTTCTTAATGTGTGGTCGAACAGGCGTTGTATGTAACCATGATTGTCTGTTTTCGGTTACACATGGATCCAAAAAGCTGAACTGACATCCAGTACCAGACGTGTTGGATGCGCTCGCATTTTCTGGTTCACTAACACCAGCCATTCGGACTTCGAGTACAATATCGTTTACTGCTTCATTCAGTAGATCAGTGTCCCGATCAGATCGTTGAACTCTTCTGGATTCCCAGTTGATTTTTTAAAACACCAAAAAACCGTCCATGGAAATTGAAAATTCCATTTATAATGTCAAACTGCTCCTTTGTAACATTTTATCGTAACCTCCCTTTTCTCCCCATTGTTTATATTTGTCCGCACGCTTTTGGGTGCGGCGACTGTATTGTAGAATAAATATATAAAAACAAAATGCGTGAGCAATGGACGACTCTATTTTCTTTTAGGGATATGCAAATGAATTAAACAAATTCCTATATCAATTGACAGAGCAGAAATATGTTATTTGAATATTGTTATGTACAGATCTGATAAGCTGACGCACATGCACAATTGCTTCCTTTTTCCTTTCAATATATTTCAAATTATTTTGGAGGGAAAAAATAACGATCTCCCCTACAATGTAGAATGGAAACCCTTGACTGGAACGAAAATATTGACATAATTTTCTTCAAATATTCTCAAAATTACAGGTAGTTGGACTTTTTATGCCCCCCGCTACGAAAAAAGGGGGTGTCAAATATTCACAAATTTACAGGTAAATGGACTTCATTTCCTTCTTACTAGCTACATAATGGAAACATGGTTTGTTTTGCTCCTACTACAGTTTTTGACTTGTTTATAATTTTTTACGGTCAGGCGGGAGAATCATTTGTGTCTCAGACACACTTCATTTTTAAAAAATCACTCCTAGCAAAACAACTTTCTCCAGAATTATCAAGTGCGGGGGCATACTTCTTTTCTAGTTTAAAAGATAAAATGCTTTTAAATATATGATCAACTTAGCCCCATCCTTGGACTTGGGCTATGGGGATACATATTTCACAAATTTAGTACAGGACAAGTAGCTACGGACACAATTTGTGGGCGGAGCTTATCATCGGATCATTCATGGTATTGTGTTATTAATAGAATGATAAACAAAAATCCTTGCAGAATACACGTGGTAAAATACAAACAGTGTGTTGATGAATGGTTTTGTAAAGAAATAAAACAGACTTACTTTAGTGGTTTATCAGTGTAATAATATAAATTGATCACAATGTTAACAGTTATGTATAGAATACACGTTCCTTCACTAAATTCCATACATCTCGTGTATATTCCCTTCTTTTTCGTGAGGACCCGGGTGGCTCAATGAGTTAGGTCGCTGGATCTAACAGCTGATACAAGCATATCACCAATAGGGCGTGGGTTCAAGCCCGGCTTTGTAAATTACAAAAAGGGTGCACTCGACTCGCAGCCGCAAGTGATAAAGTATACCAGTTACTTGCCCATGATCGGTGGTTCTCTCCGGATACTCTGGCTTCCTGCACCACTAAAGCTGGTCGCCACGATATAGCTGCAATATTGTTGAAAGTGGCGTTAAACACCAAAAAATCAATTAATCTTTTTCGTTGGAGTACACGTTTTCCTGTTCTCCGGCGATGATGACGCGGGTCTTCTTCTTGGGACATGGATGTACATTGTACAATGTATGTCAATATTTTCGTTCCAGTCAAGGGTTTCCATTCTACATTGTAGGGGAGATCGTTATTTTTTCCCTCCAAAATAATTTGAAATATATTGAAAGGAAAAAGGAAGCAATTGTGCATGTGCGTCAGCTTATCAGATCTGTACATAACAATATTCAAATAACATATTTCTGCTCTGTCAATTGATATAGGAATTTATTTAATTCATTTGCATATCCCTAAAAGAAAATAGAGTCGTCCATTGCTCACGCATTTTGTTTTTATATATTTATTCTACAATACAGTCGCCGCACCCAAAAGCGTGCGGACAAATATAAACAATGGGGAGAAAAGGGAGGTTACGATAAAATGTTACAAAGGAGCAGTTTGACATTATAAATGGAATTTTCAATTTCCATGGACGGTTTGTTGATGTTTTAAAAAATCAACTGGGAATCCAGAAGAGTTGAACGATCTGATCGGGACATTGATCAACTGAATGAAGCATTAAACGATGTTGTACTCGAAGTCCGAATGGCTGGTGTTAGTGAAGCAGAAAATGCGAGCGCATTCAACACGTCTGGTACTGGATGTCAGTTCAGCTTTTTGGATCCATGTGTAACCGAAAACAGACAATCATGGTTACATACAACGCCTGTTCGACCACACATTAGGAACAAAGGAATAAGACGGACAAAAAAATAGGAAGTTTTGGACATTAATCCAACGACGTGGTGGATGGAGTGATTCCAGATATAATATGAAAAAGTCGCGTTTGCTTCGAAGGGATAGGAACTTGGAATAGTATGATGAATCCTGGATCAGTTATGGGAAAAGGCGAGACATTATGCCGACTGTGCTTTGGACGTCGTTAGAAATGTTTATCCTAACCCTTCAAATATTCCTTACATGGGTCACAGATGGTCTTAGAACACTCACTGTTTTATTCAAATCTCCCGAAAATGTGGAAAGTGTAATGTAAATATAATATGCGGAATGTTGTATTTTGTTTGTTTGTCTTTATTTGTTTGATAGTGTTTAACGACACATTCAACAATATTTCAGTTATATGGTGGTGATCCGTTTTATTGGTTGGGGAAACAAGAGGACACGGAGAAAACTACCGACCTGTGGCAAGTTACTGATAAACTTGATCATAGAATGTTGCACATTTCGCCCCGGGTTCCTGTTTTACATAACTATATTTATATAGAATATTTCGCGTAATAACGCGAAAGTTACGCGTATTAACTAGAAATTTTCGCGTTTAGTCGCGAAAGTTTCGCGTTATAACGCGAAAGTTACGCATGTATTCGCGTATTAACGCGAAAGCTACGCGTATTAACGCGAAAGCTTCGCGTTATAACGCGGAAGTTACGCGTATTAACGCGAAAGTTACGCATTTATTCGCGAAAGTTTCGCGTTATAATGCGAAAAAAAAAAATTTAGCTACGAAAATGAGCTCATTGGGCTTACGTACGTTTGAAGTTAATAAAGGAAAAAAATTAGATAAGAAAAACGTAGTATTGACATAGACCGAACAGCATAAAAAACATTAAAAATTCCGACGGTTCGATCACGTAACATAAAAAAAATATTTTTTCCGCGATGGCCATAAAAGAAAGTCAGTCGGGTCCTTAAAAACGGGTCGGTCGGTGAACGGCAAGCAAACATATTTTTAATTTAGGCCTTAAGTAGTGATAGGCACTGGTTGCATCACGACCATGACGCCCCAAGAACAAACCATGATGTTGTCGGTTATTATAATAATACATACAAAATATACCCTAAAGTTGCTAAAGCCATCACAAGAAGAGTTTGAAGATACCAAAGCGATAATCAGAATCTGTATATCGAAGAACAGACAACATAATGGTCAAAAGAAAAAAGTACAAAAGAACTAACAACGATCAACAAAGCACACAAATAAAACTAAAGATCGAGTAACACGAACCCCACTAAAAACCGGGCGTGAACTCAGGTGCTCCAGAAGGGTAGGCAGTTCCTGCTCCAATAGTGGCACCCGTTGTGTTAATCTAGGTACAAACCCAGCGACAAGCCATGAATGAAGAAAGGACTGGAAAGTGTTTACGACAAGTGGAACATATCCGTGGTAATTTGTGACACAGATATCCCATAATGGTCAACCAAGTCATGATGGCGACCGTAAAGCTTTCGAAGTGATGACTTCAACTTAACCAAGAGGAACCCTTGGATGAGTGGCTTCCTTGTTAGCAGCAACCCTCTATCAAGGAAATCCTGATAGGAACCACAAGCTCTGGAATATCGTATCAACTGAGAGATATATACTCCACATGCAGGTGCTGCTGGAATGTTACATATACTAGTAAATGGAAAGTTCACAATTAGGAAAATTGAGATAATCTCTTTTGTCGTAGCACAATGTATTTGTATCTACATTGGCCATTCTTTTGTATGAAACACAGTTGGACCAACTCCCTCAATATGTCCTTCAGCTTAGAGTGAGGAATAGTTGTGTAGAGAGTAGAGAAGTCAAATATGTTAATGCTATTGCAGGAGGAGAGGTACAGTGATTATATGCACTCTTACAGATCGTTAGAGTTCTTCAGAATCCACATCTGAGTCACACCTGGAGTGACTAGTGTCACAGTTACTCTGAAGCCGGTATGAGAAATAGAAAAAATATAGTATCTGACATATTGGAGACATCCTTCCCGGTAACTGCACATTTTACTTTCATGGGATTACCAACACTATTATACTCATGTGACAGCCACATTACAACACGTTTTAGAGCTGGTCCTATTTTGTCCATGTTTTCTTCGTTGAGATATTTTACAGTTATAATTACACCAAGTACAATAATACCGCTTACAACAATGATAATAATCATAAGAATAAGAAGTGTATATATTGAATATTATACGCCATATCATTTCCATTTCGGGACCGTCGTGGTCATAGTCGTATGGTAGTTGTATTTACAACTATCTGTGTAATCCGTGCCTATCACCACTACAGTTGTAAGTTCGAAACCCGTTCATGGCGAGGTGTACTCGATACAATGTTATATGATAGAGTTTGTTAGTGACTTGCGACATGTCAGTGGTTTTCTCCGGGTACTTCAGTTTCCTCAACCAATAAAACTGACACCTCTATATAGCTGAAATATTGTTGAAAGTGACGTTTAACACCATAAATATAGCCCTCATTTCCATTTCTGGGTCTTGGAAATATTTTGTTATTTTCTACGTTGTCGCCTTAATGTGCTAAACAGTGACGTTCACAAATTCCACCAATATCAATAAATATACAATACTTGTGCACTGTCGAAGCATATAGGTAACATGTGTATGAGGCTTAGAAACGGGGGGAAAGGTGAGGCGAGGCTTCGCCGAGCCTTTTCCCGCGTTTCGCGCCGAATAAACATATTTACCTATATGCTTCGACAGTGCACATGTATTGTATTTATCCTGCAATTTTAAATCATAAATAAACGTTTACTATAGGATTAAACACTGTTTTTCTTAGGAAATTATCTATGCATAAACTCCGGCAGCTCACTCACAAACTGAACATAACCAACATGACGTCATATGAAGACTTCCAGTTTGAAACGTAAAGATTAGATGTTATTTGGATTCGTGTACGCTTCAAGTTTGATACATTTTAACTAAAATAAGTTTTCAAGGAAAGCTTTTTAATTATTTTTGTGTATTGTTGTAAATATGACATGTAGGATTTCACATATTCAAGATGGCAGATACATTTGTATGTTCTATTTATAACTGATCAATATCAAAAAAAAATATTGGGCAGGCTGTATTGGTCGGTAAATGCTGTCATTGCAGGATAAAACAAATAACATCGCCTTACCTCAAATCATTCAGCACAAAACGAACGCCACATATACCACGTATACCTATATATATCCAGATACTGGCTTGGTGTAAAATTGTTGACCTCTGAAATCTTTATTTGATCAAACGTACAGCAGGATATTATTAAAATGTTTTGCCATGTGTATTTACATATCTTATAAAAAAAAATTATGTTGGTCATTGTTTGACATTGGATGGGTTTATGGTGTTTACCGCCACTTGTTTGATATTAAATCGCACAATAAATTTGTCGGCGGTAGCTATTAATATGCATTATGCATCAATCCAGTTAAGGCTATATGACCTTAAGGAAGATAGATCTGGCAATGTCTATATAACCGTAAGTGAGATAAAACCAGCTATGGCAATATAACCGGAAGGGAGATAAATCCATCTATGGGTATAAGATTACATTGTATAAGGGAGATAATCCGGATATGGCTATCAGACCACAGGGGAGATACATCCTGCTATGGCTTTATCACGATAAGGGTGATAAATGCAGGTATGGTCGTAAGACTAAAAGGAAAATTGAACAATTAGCTTTCTAATATGATATTTGTGTGATATTATATAAATACATACAAAATATACCCTAATATTGTTATAATCATCACAAAGTATGAGCAATAGAAGAAAATAGTATCTAGCATATTGGCAACGTCCTTCCCTGTTACTTTACATTTCACCCTCACAGGTTCAGCAACATTATTATCCTTAGGTAACTGCCACATTACAACACGTTTAAGAGCTGGTCCTATTTTGTCTTCGTCTTCTTCGTTGAAATATTTCACAGTCATAATTACACAAAATACAATGATACCGCTTACAACAATGATAATAATCATAACAATAAGAAGTGCACACATTGGATTTGAGGAAGCTGGAATTGATGACGACACTAGTGTTAAGAATATGGCATATGAGAGCAAAATTGTCATAGCAAGACTCACACGCTCTCCAGACTCAACGGGTAGCAAGAAAACAAGTGGATTCAACAGAGCAAACAACACAGTTGGTGTAATTACCATGACACCATAATACAATGCCCGACGTTTAATTGTTAATTTAAAAACGAACCAATTCATGTAATTGTCTTCCATTGTTTCAGTTGAATATTCTAGCAATGTCCAGTCTGCATGTGGATAGAAATAATATAATGATGCTTGATCTTTCAGAGATGAGAGGCTCAAGGCATGTTTCGGTATTGCCCATGCCATAAATGTAAAAGAACAATGGTGTTCATCAAAAGGAAATTTTGAAATATCTGTTGGACATCTGGCTTCGAAAATATCCCCTGGACTATATAAAACATCTCCGTTGGAAATGATAAATGCGTTAAATTTAGTGTCGCCGCCAATAGGTTCCATCTTATTCACACTATTTGTCAGAACAATAAATGGTACCCACATATCTGAGGAGTCAATAACAGTCCAATAAATATTTCCATGTAGCGATGGATTCCATGTTAAAAATGGATCAGTCCAATTAAAATTAAAGGAACCCGTAATAGAAATGGTTTCTTCCACTTCTTTAAAGCTGTTGATAAAGTTGGGATAAAACGTAACACCGACCATCAGTGGTTTTGAGTGGTCATACACAGGCATTACCTCTTTAGTATAATTAGAAAATAAATCTGTATAAAGTTTACGAACATGACTAACACTTTGACAATGTACACTTACAACGAACACAACAAAAAATATAAAGATAAAATTCCATAAATGCCTCATATTGTCATTCAGAGGTGTGTTAGTACAATGGCTAACCTCATAGAAATCTACGTTTTTATCACAAATATCCACAAAGCAACCGTATGTTAAAGATAAAACGCCGTTATTCTTATAATACACATGTGCATACCACCCTCTTTATAACACAAATACTAGTCCACTTTCATTTATAAACATCGTGGTTGCTATTCTATTCAATGCTAATATTTACGCGTTAAAGACAGGAAACCATTATCAAATACGTTAGCTATCACTTATCGGGAGATCAATCTGTTCCGCTTTCTTCCATGGCATTTATTGACATCTGTACGTATGATTTACATGGCTGGATTGGATCTAGTTTCTGTACTATGGGATACTTTCAACGTTTCAATGAGGACTTTTGTTTTTACTATTTGTTTTGCATTAAATAAAACATTTGTAAATTGTAGAGATGGATGTGGATTTATTTTGATTTAATGTGTTTTAGCGCCACTTTCAGCAATATTTCAGTTATATCATGGTGACCAGTTGTAGTGGTGGAAGCAGCAGGAGTACCCAGAGAGAACCACCGATCATGAACAAGCAACTGGTAAGCTTTATTACTTGCGGTTGCGAGTCGAGTGTACCCTTTTTTATAATTTACAAACCCGAGCACGATCCCACGTCGTATTGGTGATAGGCCTGTATGAGTTGCTAGGTAATCTAACTACCTAACTCATTGAGTCATCCCGACCCTGAGATGGATGTGGAAGCGTAGNAGGAAATTTTGAAATATCTGTAGGACATTTGGCTTCGAAAACATCTCCTGGACTATATATAACATCTCCATGGGCAAAGATTAATGCATTAAATTTAGTGTCGCCTCCGATAGGTTCCATCTTATTAACGTTGTTTGTCATAACCATAAATGGTACCCACATATCTGAGGAGTCAATAACAGTCCAATAAATATTTCCGTATAGCGATGGATACCAGGCTAAAAACGGATCAGTCCAATTAAAATTAAAGGAACCCGTAATAGAAATGGTTTCGTCCACCTCTTTAAAGCTGTTAATGGAGACAAGATAAAAAGTAACACCGACCATCAGTGGTTTTGAGTGGTCATACACAGGCAATACCTTTTTAGTATAATTAGTAAATAAATCGTTATAAAGTTTCCGAACATGACTAACACTTTGACAATGTACACTTACAATGAACACAACAAACAATATAAAGATAAAATTCCATAAATGCCTCATATTGTCATTCAGAGGTGTGTTAGCACAATGGCTAACCTCATAGAAATCTACGTTTTTATCACAAATATCTACAACGCTAAGCATATGTTAAAGATAAAACGCCGTTATTTTTATAATACGCATGTCGATACCTCCCTCATTATAACACATACTAGTCCACTTTGATTTATAAACTTCGTGGTTGCTATTCTATTCAATGCTAATATTTACACGTTAAAGACAGGAAACCATTATCAAATACGTTAGATATCACTTATCGGGAGATCAATCTGTTCCGCTTTCTACCATGCTATTTATTGTCATCTGTACGTATGATTTAAATGGCTGGATTGAATCTAGTTTCTGTACTATGGGATACTTTCAACGTTTCAATGATGACTTTTGTTTTTACTATTAGTATTGCATTAAGTAAAACATTCTTAAATTGTAGAGATGGATGTGGATTGATTTTGCTTTAATGTGCTTAGCGCCACTTTCAGCAATATTTCAGTTATATCATGATGACCAGTTTTAGTGGTAGAAACAGCAGGAGTACTCAGAGAGAACCACCGATCATGAACAAGCAACTGGTAAGCTTTATTACTTGCGGTTGCGAGTCGAGTGTACCCTTTTTTATAACTTACAAACCCGAGCGCGATCCCACGTCGTATTGGTGATAGGCCTGTATGAGCTGTTAGGTAGTCCAACTACCTAACTCACTGAGTCATCCCGACTCTGAGATGGATGTGGAAGCGTAGCTGGTACAGTCTTTTTAAATTGTAGATGTACGGTTCTTGTTTGCTTAGAAGCTTGCGAAATAGGGACCTTAGCTTATGATGCATATTAAACTTGGTTAATAAAAACGTAACAATTTCATATTGAAACTGCTGAGTTAAGTTGTAAAAGGCGGAGTAAAGTAAAATTAACATATATCCCATTTAAAAGTGTAAATATAAACATGTGAAGGTATTTAACTATGTAAGATTGGAGAACAAGTAGCTCCTATAGTCTTTTTTATATTGTAGATTTACGGTTTTCGCTTGTTTAAAAGCTTGTGAAATAGAGACTTGTGTGTCTTTATGTTTTGAAATGTGTGTTGTGATGTCCGTTACGATTTCCGCATAAAATCTATGTTCGGTTCGTCTTTACCTCTAGGTTTTTGTAGGAGGGCTCATGTCTTTTTAGGTTAATTGTATTTGTTTGCTCATAGTAGTGTCCAAAACATATTATATTGAGTGGTTTTTTTTTGTCTTCTTGTTGCATACCATGTGATGCCAGTTTCTCTGAATTGTCCATTTGTATTGCCCGTTCGGTATTCTTTAACGTTTATTACTTTAAGTTACTCATTAGACTTGGTTAGACATAAAAATATCATATTGAAACGATTGGGTTTAGTTGTAAAATGCGGAGTGAAGTAAATTTAGCGTATATCCAATTTAAAAGTGTAAATATAAACATGTGAAGGTATTTAACTATGAAAGATTGTAGAACAATATTAACTTAAGCGACCACCGAGAAGAAACAGTACTATAAATTGTTCCTTCTACACATTCAAAGCTGCTTATTGGGGCGGATATACAATTTGACACTGATAATCAGTGGTAAATATGACACTGTCAATAAGTAATAAATATCCCAATGACATTCAATGGTAAACGTGACACTGATAATCAGCAATGAATGTAACACTTATAATCGATGACAAATGTGACACTTACAATTGGTAGTAAATGTGTCACTGAAAATCAGTGATAAATGTGACACTGGCAATTAGTGATACATATGACATTGATAATCAGTGGTAAATGTGACACTTACAATCAGACGTTTTTAATGGATATACACAGGCATCTTGCTTTGCAGATCATTACATAAATTTATGCCGTAGATTAAAACATGTTCTGTTGAGGAAGATAATATTGCTGTCTATCAGAATACAACTCCTGCATGTCGGAAGTAATAAAACATTGCTTGAGAAACTACCTATCCATGGAGACAATACATATAGATTATGACATGTCATGTTTCATACCATACACTTTATCAGCCCTAGATCATGATTTCAGCCCGAGAGCCGATAAGCTTGAGGAATAATATATGAATGAGGGCTGATTAAGAGTATGGTATGAAAAATGACATGAATTGATGTGTTTATCATATACTTCAACAAAGGAAATAAATGATTTGTACCAAAATCTTTAGTCATTTATTGTTAGAAATTCAAGCGATGAAATCGGCCATTTCCTTTTTGGTCGGAATCAATATAGCTAGGCCATATTTATCACATGATCAATAATAACTCCAGCACTAGTCATACTGTCAAAAATAATCAGAGGTAACGTGATCCAAAAGAGCCAATAGGAAACGCGTATTTTGCAATACATATTAATGAGGTATAATACAATAAAATAAATTTTGTCCTACAACATGAAACTGTTGCTATGAGTAGATGCTATGCGGTTTTGTTTTTAATGTTGTGGTCATGTATAAGATACAGTACTAATGAAACAAAAGAAGCGGCCCGTATTGGATATAACGGGTTTCGTTTTCCGAATAAGTACTCAGGTTAAGGCCGAGGTGAGTAGCACCAATGCAAGCCCGTTACCTGAGTACGAATGCGGAAAATAAAACCGTTATATCCAATAAGGGCAAATTCGTTTGTTTCAATGAAAATATATCTAACTTTTACAATAATAGTGTTGCTGAAAACATAAATGATATGGCATATATTTTTAGACTTTTTAGAAAGCCAAAAAAAACAACAATTAACACATTTTTATCGGTCAAGGTGCTTTCTATTCTCCTTCATATTTAGATATTTCAAGATCTTTCAAGTGAAAAGAATCGTTTATATTTAGATATTTCAAGATCTTTCAAGTGAAAAGAATCGTTTATATTTAGATATTTCAAG
>MJUT01010276.1:1105992-1124546 GCA_002080005.1 Gigantidas platifrons | reverse complement strand
TGAAAACATAAATGATATGGCATATATTTTTAGACTTTTTAGAAAGCCAAATAAAACAACAATTAACACATTTTTATCGGTGAAGGTGCTTTCTATTCTCCTTTATATTTAGATATTTCAAGATCTTTCAAGTGAAAAGAATCGTTTATATTTAGATATTTCAAGGTCTTTCAAGTCTTCCAAATCTTCACCTGTGGTCTGTCTGATTTGTTATTACTTGCGGTCGGTTCGTTAGTTGTTTTTGTATTGCGAGAATACATTTTAAAACTTCACACATTCGTCAGTTCTGAACATAAATTATGCGAGATCTGAAATACTTGTATCGTGTCTTTTATATTGCGTTTGTAAGAAAATTGTTGATATTTTTTTTTTAAGAAAGCTGACTATCATTAGTCATATATACTAATCATTGAGTGTAGCAGTGTGGTCACCGTAGCTGAGTGGTTAGATGGAAGTTTTGAAAGTCAAAGAAGACTTTAAATAACCCAACAGTGGTTTGATACCCGAAAGTCCCATAATATGTTTAGCACGTTTTTAAGCCTAACACAATAAAAGGTTAAAGTTCATATATTCAAGGACAAAAGAATAAACTGTAGATTCTTAGAAATAAAGGGGCCCGGGTGGCTCAATGAGTTAGGTCGCTGGATCTAACAACTCATACAAGCCTATCACCAATAAGGCGTGGGTTCGCGCTCGGCTTTGTAAGTTACAAAAAAGGGTGCACTCGACTCGCAGTCGCAAGTGATAAAGTTTTCCAGTTGCTTGCCCAAGGTCGGAGGTTTTCTCCGGGTACTCCGGCTTCATTCACCACTAAAACTGGTCGCCATGATATAGCTGAAATATTGTTGAAAGTGACGTTAAAACACCAAAAATCTAAAATCAATCAATCTTAAAAATAATCCACTGTTCGAACAATAGTGTGACGTCCGATATTTACCTTGTCTCAAAAATCGGTCAAATTATTAAAGTACAGCGGCCTGTATCATCGGTCCCTATTAGCGGCCTTTATTAGCGGTCTGTATGTGATATTAGAGGCTGCATTTACAATAGCTTTGCTGGGGGTATTATTGTACAACTTTAGATACGCCATGCCCATTGACGCTTCCGTCTAAGGATAAGTTAGGTGGTTATTAGGTCCCATATAGCATGATGATTGGTGCAGGGGAGAACATCACTTATAATTCTTCGCCTCTCAGGGTGTATATATTTGACAGAAAATAAAATCAAATTATTTTGTTTATGTTATAAAAATACATACAAAATATAGCCTAATGTCGTTATAACCATTACAACGTATGAGCAATAGAAGAAAATAGTATCTAGCATATTGGCCACGTCCTTCCCTGTTACTTTACATTTTACCCTTACGGGTTCAGCAACATTATTATCCTTAGGTAACTGCCACATTGCAACACGTTTAAGAGCTGGTCCTATTTTGTCTTCGTCGTCTTCGTTGAAATATTTCACAGTCATAATTACACAAAATACAATAATACCGCTTACAACAATGATAATAATCATAACAATAAGAAGTGCACACATTGGATTTGAGGAGGCTGGAATTGATGACGACACTAGTGTTAGGAATATGGCATATGAGAGCAAAATAGTCATTGCAAGACCCACACGCTCTCCAGACTCGACGGGTAGCAAGAACACAAGTGGATTCAACAGAGCAAACAGCACAGTTGGTGTAATTACCATGACACCATAATACATTGCCCGACGTTTAATTGTTAAATTAAAAACGAATGAATTCGTGTAAATGTCTTCCATTCTTTCAGTTGAATATTCTAGCAATGTCCAGTCTGAATGTGGATAGAAATAATCTAATGATGCTTGATCTTTCACAGATGAGAGACTCAAGACATTTTTCGGTATTCCCCATGCCGTAAACGTAAAAGAACAATGTTGTTCGTCAAAAGGAAATTTTGAAATATCTGTAGGACACCTGGCTTCGAAAATATCCCCTGGACTATACATAACATCTCCGTTGGAAATAATAAATGCTTTAAATTTAGTTTCGCCTCCAATAGGTTCCATTTTATGGACATTGTTTGTCAGAACTATGAATGGCAGCCACATGTCAGAGGAGTCAATAATAATCCAATACACATTTCCATATACAAATGGAGTCCATGTCAAAAATGGGTCAGTCCAATTAAAATTTAAGGAACCCGTAATAGAAATGGTTTCTTCCACTTCTTTAAAGCTGTTGATAAAGTTGAGATAAAACGTAACACCGACCATCAGTGGTTTTGAGTGGTCATGCACAGGCATTACTTCTTTAGTATAATTAGAAAATAAATCTGTATAGAGGTTACGAACATGACTAATACTTTGACAATGTACACTTACATTGAACACAACAAAAAATATAAAGATAAAATTCCATAAATGCCTCATATTGTCATTCAGAGATGTGCTAACACAATGGCTAACCTCGTAGAAATCTACGTTTTTATCACAAATATCTACAACGCTAAACGTATGTTAAAGATAAAACGCGTTATTTTTATAATACACATGTCGATACCTCCCTCATTATAACAGAGATACTAGTCCACTTTCATATATAAGCATCGTGGTTCTATTCTATTCAATGGTAATATTTACACGGAAACCAGTGAATGAATCCATTATCAAGTACATTAGCTATTACTTATCGGAACGCCACTCTGTTAGATTTTCCACCATCCATGCTATTTATTGACATTGTACGTATGATTTAAATGTCTGGAGTGGATCTAGTTTTTGCACTATGAGGTACTGTCATGGTTTCAATGAGTAGATTTGTTTTTCTATTTGTTTTGCATTAAATAAAACATTTAAATTGTAGAGATGGATGTGGACTGATTTTGATTGATTGATTTAATGTGTTTTAGCGCCACTTTCACCAATATTTCAACTATATTATGGTGACAATGTCTTAGTGGTGGAAGAAGCCGGAGTATATAACATTTTTATCGGTCAAGGTGCTTTCTATTCTCCTTTATATTTAGATATTTCAAGGTCTTTCAAGGGAAAATAATCGTTTATATTTAGATATTTCAAGGTCTTTCAATTGTTCCAAATCTTCACCTGTGGTCTGTCTGATTTGTTATTACTTGCGGTCGGTTCGTTAGTTGTTTTTGTATTGCGAGAATACATTTTAAAAGTTCACACATTCGTCAGTTCTGAAGATAAATTATGCGAGATCTGAAATACTTGTATCGTGTCTTTTATATTGCGTTTTTAAGAAAATTGTTGATATTTTTTTTTACAAAGCTTACTATCATTAGTCATATATACTAATCATAGAGTATAGCAGTGTGGTCACCGTAGCAGAGTGGTTAGATGGAAGTTTTGAAAGTCAAAGAACACTTGAAAAAGCCCAACAGTGGTTTGATACCCGAAAGTCTCATAATATGTTTAACGTTAACACGTTTTAAGCCTAAAACAGTAAAAGGTTAAAGTTCATATATTCAAGGACAAAATAATAAACTGTAGAATCTTTGAAATAAAGGGGCCCGGGTGGCTCAGTGAGTTAGGTCGCTGGATCTAACAACTCATACAAGCCTATCACAAATATGGCGTGGGTTCGCGCCCGGCTTTGTAAATTACAAAAAAGGGTGCACTCGACTCGCAGCCGCAAGTGATGAAGTTTACCAGTTGCTTGCCCATGGTCGGGGTTCTCTCCGGGTACTTCGGCTTCCTCCAGCACTAAAACTGGTCGCCATGATATTGCTTAAATATTGTTGAAAGTGACGTTTAAACACCAAAAATAAAAAATCAATCAATTTTAAAAATAATCCACTGTTCAAACAATAGTGTGACGTCCGATATTTACCTTGTCTCAAAACTGGGTCAAATTATTAAAGTACAGTGGCTTGTATCATCGGCCTGTATTAGCAGTCTGTATGTGATATTAGAGGCTGCATTTACAATAGCTTTGCTGGGGGTATTATTGTACAACTTTAGATGCGCCATACCCATTGACGCTTCCGCTTAAGGATACGTTAAGTGGTTATTAGGTCCCATATAACATGATGATTGGTGCAGGGGAGAAGATCAGTTATAATTCTTCGCCTCTCAGGGTGTATATAGTTGACAGAAAATAACTTTCTAATAGACAAAATCAAATTATTTTTTTATATTATAAAAATACATACAAAATATAGCCTAATGGCGTTATAACCATTACAACGTATGAACAATAGAAGAAAATAGTATCTAACATATTGGCAACGTCCTTCCCTGTAACTTTACATTTTACCTCTACGGATTCACCAACATAATTATCCTTAGGTAACTGCCACATTACAAAACGTTTAAGAGCTGGTCCTATTTTGTCCTCGTCTTCTTCGTTGTAATATTTCACAGTTATAATAACACCAAATACAATAATACCGCTTACAAAAATGATAATAATCATAACAATAAGAAGGGCACACATCGGATTTGAGGAGGCTGGAATTGATGACGACACTAGTGTTAAGAATATGGCATATGAGAGCAAAATGGTCATTGCTAGACCCACGCGCTCTCCAGACTCTACGGGTAGCAAGAAAACAAGTGGATTCAACAGAGCAAACAACACAGTCGGTGCAATTATCATGACACCATAATACAATGCCCGACGTTTCATTTTTAACTTAAAATAGTAGATATCAGCGTTACGTCCCTGGTCATCTGTTCCAGTTGAATACTCCAGTAATATCCAGTCTGAATGTGGATAGAAATAGTCTAATGATGCTTGATCTTTAACAGACGAGAGATGTGTGAAATATTTGGGCATTGCCCATGCCATGAACGTAAATACACACTGTTGTTCGTCAAAAGGAAATTTTGAAATATCTGTAGGACATTTGGCTTCGAAAACATCTCCTGGACTATATATAACATCTCCATGGGCAAAGATTAATGCATTAAATTTAGTGTCGCCTCCGATAGGTTCCATCTTATTAACGTTGTTTGTCATAACCATAAATGGTACCCACATATCTGAGGAGTCAATAACAGTCCAATAAATATTTCCGTATAGCGATGGATACCAGGCTAAAAACGGATCAGTCCAATTAAAATTAAAGGAACCCGTAATAGAAATGGTTTCTTCCACCTCTTTAAAGCTGTTAATGGAGATAAAATAAAAAGTAACACCGACCATCAGTGGTTTTGAGTGGTCATACAAGGCAATACTTCTTTAGTATAATTAGTAAATAAATCGTTATAAAGTTTCCGAACATGACTAACACTTTGACAATGTACACTTACAACATGTATTGCAAGAATCATCAAAATAAAAATCCGTAAATATTTCATATTTTCATTCAGAGGTGTGATAACACAGTGGCTAAACTCACAAGAATTTACGTTATATCACAAAAATCAAACGTACAGGTAACACAATGTACCCATAATACACATTATATTACTAGGTCATTAAAATACACTGATTTTATCCCTACATTGTGTTTTCTATTCTATTCAATATAAATATTTATACAACAAAGAAATATAAATCTCAAGAACCAGTTTATTTGCTGAAGTGTTCTAACTATGATCTATCGGAAATTCTACGAGTTAATATTTTCGTAATGCTATTCAATATTTTTGTTAAGAACATTTTATTAAATAGCCGAATTATATTTAGGCCTAAGGAAAAACGTCCACTAAAGTACCAAGTCTTTCAGTATTAACATGGTTTACATTCATAATTTATTTTAAGGTAAATTATATATTAATATTAGCAAACAATGTTATAATATGTTAAACAAACAAAACATATAGACTATCAGAACAAGTAAAAAACAAACAAAACATATATAGACTGTCAGAACAATTAAAAAACAAACAAAACATATATAGACTGTCAGAACAATTAAAAAATTCAATCAAAAACTGACAGACAGAAGTGAAATATTTACCCTTTACACACATATAGATGACCCACCACTAATCTGGATTAATACATGATCTTTGGCAAAACGTGGCGAAGTTATCTAGGCTGCGGTTATTGACATATTGGAGAAAGCTGGAAGGGAAGATATATTAACAAAGTTTTTAAATTTAGTAGCAGAAGGATGTTTTCCGTTAAGACTATGTGGCATTTTCTCTATTTTGTGACTTTCCGTCCTACATTCTTCTGAGGCAGTTGTAGTGAGTTGTTTCATAACATGCACAAACTGCAATCCTATCACTTGCACATGAAGGTGGTGGCTCCAGCTTAAGCTTGGGTAGTTGCAATTGCAAAACAAGTATGTGTTCGTGTTAAAGTGTGCCAGTTGCTTACTGTATACATGTGGATCTGCTTTACCATGATTTTTTGGGTGCGGATTTAGGGTCAAAATCTGGACCAAATTTATGTGTACGAGAATAGAAAAATGATACCCAGTGTACATAACTCATTTCAGCAATGCATAACAATTAGACGAGTTTACCAATTGGCAATATCATGCCACTTGATCAGTTGATGAACGACGAAAGAGACAACAAATGTAAGGGGAGTGAAACATTTTAAACAGTTCGCCAAAGGAGTCAAATTCGGGTGCTCCGTATTCATGGGGAAAGGAGAAGAGCCAGGAACTCAGTATACGGCCCTGTAAATCAGTCATTTTTAAAGTAGATTTATATATGAAAATTTTTGGTTTGTGCACCATTTCAAGACTAAATACGTTAGTAAATGAAAAAATGAGGCTCTTTAATTCACTCTATATTAAAGCATAGCGCGTCCAAAGTAGCTTCCATTTCAGGTTTGACCAAAAATTCCTCGAAATAGTTACCTTTGAAAGAGTTTTACTTATGGGCGCAAGGCCTCACCCGTCATTAGTTTTGTTTTAAATTAAAAAGCTCTTTAAATAAAGACATTTTCAGGGGAAAAATCCATGGACGAGGCTTGGCGCCGAATTAAACAACAGAAAAAACGGTTGATTTGCGATTTGTTTATCTTTCCGGGTTACGTAATTTTGGAACCGAATACGGAACGACACTAGACAAATGATTCGGAATGCAAGTTTGATAGAAGAGAACGGAATCACTCGGCATTCGGACCTATGAAAGATATTTTTTTACAACACTTATCTCATCAAAATTTACTTTGAATGCTCTAAATATGACTTGAATAGGATGAGGTAGTCATTGGACAAAAGTATTGGTAAATGTAAAAACATCCCTTTATAATCAAGCAAAACCATATTTTTTCAAAAAATTATTGTGAAGTCGTTTCTGGATAGATTTTTACAAATTTTACATCAAAACATTCAGAATTGTCTATAACATATTTACGTTATTATCAGTGATTTTTTTTGTACATAATTTAAACACAACAAATAAAAATGTACTTTGATTTTCCTATATATATTTCAACCAAAAATAAATCCTAAAAATTAACAATCATGTTTAAATTATGTACAAATAAAACCACTCATATAAACATAATGAGCAAATACACAAACAAAATATAGACAATTCCGAATGTTTTGGTGTAAAATTTGTTAAAATCTATCCAGAATTGACTTCACACTATTTTTTTTGAAAAAAATATGGTTTGGTTGATTAAAAAGGGATTTTTTTTACATTTATCAATACTTTTGTCCGATGATTTTTTTTTAGGTAAAAACAATGTAGTACATTTCCGTGATCAATGTATTGCATGATACCGGGGTTTACCTAATCCCCGATATCCATTCCTTATAAATGAGGGTTTATCTGTGAAGAAATAAGTTAATAAAGATGAGTTATGTATGAAAGTCATGGAGAAATTGTTGGACTGTAGTACTCTCCTTTAAGGTTTTTAAGAAATCTTTTGAAATATATAATAGTTTTACAAAACGAAGTCCCGTTTTATACCGGCAATGGTCAATGTCGTTACGTAAACAATTTTGGATGCACATAATTCCAAGACTACATGACTTCTATTTAGTTATCTCAGACTTTGTTTTCGATATTTGCAACCCCGATGTACCCTTTACAAACAAATCAATTGTTCAGTTTCAAAAGAGCACTTTTTTCATTGAGCAGACGACATGTCCCTCACTTTTTTGCCTGAAATAATTTTATTTGCAGAAAAAAACCTGTCCAGAGACCTGTTTTGGCTTCATACAGTCTTAGTTTTATAAATGAAGTTTGCTGCCCCCCCCCCCACACACACTTTTTTGGAATTTTCAGAAGTTTGCCCTCCTTCTCACAATGTTCCTACACCGCTGAAATTAACTGTTATTGAATAAAATAAAATAGGTGACTGGGGTGGGGTAGTGGCAACCACTCACTCATATTTTTTTCCAAAAGTGGAAGGGGCACAGACCTCTACATCCTTTGTATACTGTCATGACTGTTAAGTCGGTCCACTCCCCTGGGCTTACCGCTTATTGCAATATTGGGTGTTTGCATTGCTAGGCAGCAGAACATGGAGGCTGTTGAGCATCTATCTAGATTTGAAGTTGTGGGATAATAAGTAGTAGAAATGATAACATATCCCCCCACTTCAAAGTATTCAGGGTGGCTCAAAGAGTTAGGTAGTTGTATTGCCCAACAACCCATACAAGCCCATCCCCAATACGGCGTGGGTTCGCGGCCGGCTTTGTAAATTACAAAAAATGGTGCACTCAACTTGCAGCCGCAAGGGATAAAGCTTACCAGTTGCTTACCCATGGTCGGTGGTTCTCTCCGGGTTCTCCGCCTTCCTCCTCCACTAAAACTGGTCGCCATGATATAGCGAAATATTGCTGAAAGTGGCGTTAAACACAATAAATCAATGAATAAATAAATATGTTTCCTCAGATCCACCCCCTCCCCCATATGTGAAATCTGCTAAAGTGGGAAATAACAGAAGACTTAAAAGACTTTCCATTCCTAGGCGAACAGGAATTGAACATTACTTGTGGGGTTTATCAATTGAAACTTAGTCCTAGTTATATCCAGGAGTACTTAGATGGTGAAAGCCAGATCCTTATTCATAAAGAAGACCAAGGACTAATCCGAGTTAAAATACACAGCAGGCGCACATCTTCCAAACAATATCTTCTATGGATCCAATTCACAGAATCTACGATCAGTGCATGGTACTATAAGTGTCGCACCGGTGCCCGTGTTGTTCGTGTCTGTCCCTATATAGCATCTGTACTGTGGTATCTAGGATTCGCCAGGCATATTGAAAAACAGTTTATATGGTGTCAGAAACTGAGGAGAATTCGTTGAGAACGCACAACAAGTTGACAATTCAGATTCTGAGAGTGAGAGTAGCACAATTGAAGAATGATGTCGTCTTTGTCGAAGACAAATATAACGTTTTGCAAGAAACTGTGAACTCTATGTTTTATGAAGAATATGTGAATTATTGCTTCATTTAGTACTTCAAACCATCAGTGCTTAGCATACATGTATATACATGTATATAACAAACTCATACTTAGCAATTCTATTATCAATTCTATGCTATTTTGACTTTTGCAATTTTTTCCAAAAGAGCATCGCTGATGAGTCGTTTATAAACGAAACATCCGGTCCGTCGCAGTAAATAGCTTGCCTGGAACTTTGATGAATTAACTATTCATTTCTCCATTTTTCTAAACAGTGTATCAATCTAGAATTTTCTATTCTAAATTTAATATTTTTTAACAATATGGTGATGCACGAAAAATGAAGCTTGAGGAATTAATATTGAAAAAAAAATCCACCTTTTTTTATTTGAATTTTTTAAGTCATGCCAAAAAATGTCCTTAATAATCAGGAATTTGTACTATAGTGTGAGATTATATTTCCAGAAACCTCCACTACTTTTCTTTTGATTTTTTGTTTTTACCTAAAACTGAGAATAATTATTACTTATTTTTCATGGTTTATCAATTACGAGGGCTATTAAATAATGTATCCAAACTAAAAATTTTCGTTAAAACAAGCATTAAGAATAGCAATATGATTCATTTCCAGAAATCCTCCGTTTTTTTGTTTTTTTTAAATATTTACCTATCTACAATTGAATCCATTTGTACTTATTTATTGGATAATTGATTATTATGCAATTGAAAAGCTCAATAACAAAACATACAAGCTATACAAGCAATTGCAATACATTTATTATATGCAATACGGTTAATTTCCAGAAATACTCAGTTTTTTGTTATTTTTGTTATTATTTTACCCCAAAATAACCCCACATAGTCCATAGGACAATTTGTTATGTTCAGAAGTAGGTAAATATGATATTTCACATTGTATTTGATAGTTGGATGATTTGTTCTGCATTTGCTTTTTCTTCTATAAAGAATTTCCAGAAATCAGCATTTTTTTGGTGTTATTTTCATGTTTTGCCCCAAAAACCATGAAAGGTGAACTCAAGGTGAAAAACAAATACATAACATAAAAAAGAAGGGTTCTTTTATGAAGAAAAACTAAAGATTGTATGTTTTTAAGTAAGGGCCAAAAACACCACTTAGTGGCCCAACACCTTTGATATATACAAGTTGTCAACTCGAAAAAAAAAATGAAAACCCGGGAAAAAGACCCAGCTACATCTCGGCTAATAATCATATTTTAATACGCATTTAATTTGTTGCATCATTGTGCTTTTTTATGATCTCAACGATTTATAAGTGTACTCATAGATGTATACATCTATGGTCTACTTCACTTTGGAAGTTTTGACTGAAGGCCTCAACATGTACCAGAAAGCCTCAACCTATGACAGGTCTCAACTTATCATAATTACGGGCAGTGTTGTGTTATTAGCCTCTATCGTTTCCATTCTTGTAGTAAGATCGAACCTGTCAATATAATTCTATCACCCGACCACGTCATTGCCAAGGAACCTTTTTGTTATGCAAGGAAATAGCTGAAATTGAAAGCAGGAAAAGTTTACATTTTCATATCGGAAGGGAATAACATTCTCTGATTTTTAAAACATGTCTCGAAATATCTAGAAATATGAGATGAAACAACTTACCGTGCACCCGTTTGTAAAGTTTTCCTCGAGAGATGGTCTCAACCGGAATTTGCAGATACCTTTTTGCTTGCTCAACATTATGTTGAGGACCATCTAGTTTACCAGGCGTGAAGTCGTCATATGTATAATGGTGTTCTATTTAAAGAGAGCCAATGTCATCAAATATCATTTAAGTATTTGATAGTGCACAATGTCATCAAACGTAATTTAAGTATTTGATAGAGCACAATGTCATCAAACATCATTTAAGTATTTGATAGAGCACAATGTCATCAAACATCACTTAAGTATTTGATAGAGCACAATGTCATCAAACATCATTTAAGTATTAGATAGAGCACAATGTCATCAAACATCATTTAAGTATTTGATAGTGCACAATGTCATCAAACATCATTTAAGTATTAGGTAGTACACAATGTCATCAAACATCATTTAAGCATTAGATAGTACACAATGTCATCAAACATCATTTAAGTATTTGATAGTACACAATGTCATCAAACATCATTTAAGTATTTGATAGTGCACAATGTCATCAGACATCATTTAAGTATTAGGTAGTACACAATGTCATCAAACATCATTTAAGTATTAGGTAGTACACAATGTCATCAAACATCATTTAAGTATTAGGTAGTACACAAGGTCATCAAACATCATTTAAGTATTTGATAGTGCACAATGTCATCAAACATCATTTAAGTATTAGGTAGTACACAATGTCATCAAACATCATTTAAGCATTAGATAGTACACAATGTCATCAAACATCATTTAAGTATTTGATAGTGCACAATGTCATCAAACATCATTTAAGTATTTGTTAGTGCACAATGTCATCAAACATCATTTAAGTATTAGGTAGTACACAATGTCATCAAACATCATTTAAGTATTTGTTAGTACACAATGTCATCAAACATCATTCAAGTATTAGATAGTACACAATGTCATCAAACATCATTTAAGTATTAGATAGTACACAATGTCATCAAACATCATTTAAGTATTAGATAGTACACAATGTCATCAAACGTCATTTAAGTATTAGATAGTACACAATGTCATCAAACATCATTTAAGTATTAGATAGTACACAATGTCATCAAACGTCATTTAAGTATTAGATAGTGCACAATGTCATCGGGAGAATCACTGCCCAACTTTGGAACAAACTCTAATTGCCAATCCAATCTCTCATTATATATATGCAGGTGACAGACTTTAAAACAATATTTGATATCTCTCGGTTAATAAAGTAATCGCTTTTTGGTTTTACGTTGCTCGATCTTTAGTTTTCTGCGTAGTGTTTTATAGATAATTCTTTGTCATTTTGTCTTTTTTTCGATTGGACATTGTATGTCCTGTCCTTCTTCCATTTACGGCTTCTGGTCACCGTTTTGGTATCTTTAAACTCTTTATACTACGAAGTCGCACTAAATTTGATAGCTACTAAAGATAGGCCAATAAAATTAAGTTTCTCCGAATTTTGAATTTTCCATAGTTGATTGACCCTTAGGTTTTCTCTAATGTTTATTTAAACCCGTTTCTATTGGTCAATGAAACTAATTTTAACCCCGTCACTTTTCATAGCACTGACTGTGTCATGCCAAGAAAGTGAGTGGTCATGTATTTGTGTTCGGGCTATCGATTGTGCCTCTTTTTACGAGTTTGCTATTGGATTTTGGAGCATTTTCAGACAGTGTAATATATTTTATTTCTCATTTTATTAAGATTTTCAAGATTCCAAAGGTGTAATCAAAATCCGTAAATCGAAGGACAGACAACACAATGATCAATAGAAAAAGGACAAAAATCAATCCACAAAGCATGCACATAACCAAGGATGGAGTATTACGAACTCCACTTGAAACCGAGGATGAACTTCAAGTGCTCCGGCAAGAGAATGAATGGAAAAGGAAATTTAAAAAAATGATGCGCACCTCACATTTCTGATAGTACATTGCTCATGTACACTGCATGTTATCAGATTGGAAAACCACTACCATAAACATATTTTTGTAGCAGAACAAAAATCAATGGGCTTAAACAGAATCGTCAAAATCGGCTACGATTACCAATGCCTCAAGGCTAAGATGACAAATGCATCACGGCTAAGATTACCAATGCATCACGGCTAAGATTACCAGTGCCTCACGGCTAAGATTACCAATGCCGCACGCTAGGATAACCAATGCCTCACGGCTAAAAGTACCAATGCTGCACGAATAAGATTACCATTACCTCATGGCTAAGATTGCTAATGCCTCACGGCTAAGATTACCAATACCTCACGGCTAAGATTACCAATGCCTCACGGCTAAGATTAGCAGTGCCTCGCATCTAGGATTACCAATGCCTCACGGCTAAAATCACCAATGCCTCATGGCTAAGATTACCAATGCCTTTGGGCTAAAATTACAAATGACTAACGGCTAATATTACCTGTGCCTCACGGCTAAGATTACCAATGCCTCACGCTAGGATTACCAATGCTTCACGGCCAAAAGTACCAATGCTGCACGAATAAGATTACCAATACCTCATGGCTAAGATTACTAATGCCTCACGGCTAAGATTACCAGTGCCTCACGGCTAAGATTACCAAAGCCTCAGGGCTAAGAATACCAATGCCACACGGCTAGGATTACCAAGTCTCACGGCTAAGATTACATGTGCCTCACGGCTAAGATTAACAATGACTCAGGGTTAAGATTACCAATGCCTCACGGCTAAGATTACTAATGCCTCATGGCTAAGATTATCAACGCCTCACAGCTAAGATCACCAGTGCTTCAGGGCTAAGATTATCAATGCCTCTCGGTTAAGATTAACAATGCCTCAGGGCTACGACTACTAATGCCTCACGGCTAAGATGGCCAGTGCCCCAGCGAGATGAACCTTGGTTTTAATAGTAAATACACAATTTAGGAACAGTAAGTTTCAGTGATTTATATTTCCTATAATACATGTTAGTGCAGAAACACCAATTACCTGGCGAGTAATACCATAGAGAACCTAATAGTTTCAATAAACAATCATCAATTTTGGGTTTCAACAGGACAGTCCCTGCATATTCTCCTCCTGTTTAACTGATGTATGATACGCCATTTTGATTTTGACTTATTCTTTTACCAAGAGACGCTCAGTTCCACTCCGATAAATGTTTCGCATCTTATACCAAGTCGATGTCTTACGGCGATAAAGCATCGCAGGAAACAAGATCGATGATAAATTTCCATGCCTACAGGATCATTTATACTTGAGGGAACTAAGCTCTCATTTCAATGTGACATGTCAAAGCGAATAACGCTTAAAATTTAGGATGGAGGATTCGGATTATGGTGCATTACGCCACTTTCAGCAATATTTCAGCTATATTGTGGTGGGCAGTTTTATTGGTGCAGGCACCCGGAGTACCCAAAGTAAACCATCGACCTGCCGCAACTCCTTGGCAAACTTTAGAACATTATGTTACATCGAGCACACCCCACTGTGAGGGATTTTTTTTTTAACTTGAAATGTTAGATAGACATAATCATCCTATTTTGTGACATTATATAAGTATATACAAAATATACCCAAATGTCGTTATAGCCATCACAACGTATGAGACATAGAAAAACATACTATCTAGAATATTGGCAACGTCCTTCCCTGTTACTTTATCTCTTACTTCCAAGGATTTACCAACATGATTATACTTATGAAAAAACCACATTACAACACGCTTAAGAGTTGGTCTCATGTTCTCCACGTCTTCTTCGTTGAAATATTTCACAGTTATAATTACACCAAATACAATAATACCGCTTACAACAATGATAATAATCATAACAATAAGAAGTGCACACATTGGATTTGAGGAGGCTGGAATTGATGACGAAACTAATGTTAAGAATATAGCATATGAGAGTAAAATTGTCATTGCAAAACTAACACGTTCTCCAGACTCCACGGGTAGCAAGAAAACAAGTGGATTCAACAGAGCAAACAACACAGTTGGCGTAATTACCATGACTCCATAATACAATGCACGACGCTTAATTCTTATGTTTAAAGATAACAACGTGCCTGCACCCTTGACCTCTGATTCAGTGGAATATTCCAGTAATTTCCAGTCTGAATTTGGAGAAAAATAGTCAAATTCTGCCTTATCTTTGAGAAATGAGAGACTCATGAAAGCCGATGGTGTTCCCCAAGCCGTAAACATTAGGGTACATTGTTGTTCGTCAAAAGGGCATTTTGAAATATCTGTTGGACATTTCGATTCAAAAACATCTCCTGGAATATATATAACATCACCGTTAGCAATGATAAATGCATTGAATTTGGTTGCTCCTCCAATTGGTTCCATTTTATTGACACTGTTTGTCAGAACTATAAATGGTACCCACATATCTGAGGAGTTAATAACAGTCCAATACACATTTCCATATAGCGATGGATTCCATGTTAAAAACGGGTCGGTCCAATTAAGAGTAAAGGATCCCGTTATAGAAATTGTTTCTTCAACTTCTTTAAAGCTGTTAATGAAAGTGAAATAAAAAGTAACACCGACCATCAGTGGCTTTGTGTGGTCACACACAGGCATTACTTCTTTAGTATAATTAGTAAATAAATCTGTATAAAGTTGACGAATATAGCAAACATTTTCACAATGTACACGTACAACATGCATTGCAAGAATTATCACAATAAATACCCTTACATGTTTCATAGTGTAATGCAGCAGTTTAATAGCACACTGTCTCATCTCCAAGAAATTTATGTTTGATCATAAAATACCAATAACACCAAACAAACGTAGAGCTAAACAATTGTATCCATAACAACGGTATTTCTGGCTCATTAAAATAAAACGGCAGCGTTCATCCCTATATGTTGATTCTAGTATATTTAATATAAATATTTATACAACAAAGAAAAGTAAATTTGAGGAACCAATTTAGTTGTTAAAGGGTTCTAATTATCATTTATCGGAAGTCTAATCAGGTAATAGCTTCGCAATACTATTTGTATTACAACTTATGTTTACATTTTTCTAAACGCCTGTATTAAATATTATGTTGGGGTCCTATGGTACCGTGGTAGTTAAATTTTAAAGATGGTGGTGACAATTAGTTGAGATAGTACGTGAATACACGGTATCTTAGAAGCCGTGGTACCACAGGGACGGACTATCTATATTATTTTTCTCACATCATGCAACCAATAGACGTCCATCTTCCTCATGTATAGGAACATTGTAACCGTGTTGGAATTGTAGCTATATTGTTCGTGGCGTTTGGCGTCCTTGTTCCAAACGAGTTTTGTATAATCGTTTGCATTTCAGCATAATGGAGAAGCAAATTGTAATTGTGGATCCCAATTCATTAACATAATATTTGAAAAGAAACGGAAACAGGCCGTGCGTAATAAATTAGATATCTATTTTTTCATTCCCCAATGATGGTTGAAACCCCTTCGCACGGGTATTCTAATTGACGAGACATACATTTGTTCCTTGTGTTTGGAGACTAACATATTTAAAGAGACGCTTAAATATAGTAAAGGGGTCATCAGAATGAGTATATCCGAGAATGACAGACAATACAATGACAAAAAGATACCAAAGGGGTAATCAGAATCTGTAAATCGGAGAATGACAGACAATACAATGACAAAAAGACACAAAGACAAAGAGACAGACAACGATTCTACAAACCATGACATAGAAAACTAAAGATCGAGCAACATGAACCCCACTATAAGCCGTGAAAAAGTGAATTCTGAATTCATGTGTTCTGGAATGATGAGCTGTTCTAGCTCTACATGTGGCACCCGTAGTGAAACAGCAAATCAATTGATAAAGAGCAATGGTTTCCGTGGTCGTGATCATATCGCAGTTAGATTTACAACTATATATGCCTATCACCACTAACCTCGCGGGTTTTCGAAGAACCCCGATAATGCGAGGTGTACGCAATACCACATTATTTGATACAGTTTGTCAGTGACTTACGACAGGTCGGAAGTTTTCTGCAGGTACTCCGGTTTCTGCCACCAATAAAACTGATCGCCACGATATGACTGATATATTGCTGAAGGTAAGGTTAACCACCAATATCAGCTATAAGGTATTTCTATCAGCAAGAAATGGAAATTAGATTGCATATAATATTGTAAATAATTTTGAAATGAATGGATTAATCATGTCTATAGAGTCTGAACATGGGAGGTTTTAATCTTGAAAATGTAATGTTTAGAAAAGGGGAAATAACTCTAGTATATTTGAAGTTAAACATTGAATAGTACTGAAGCTTAAATTTTCGTTTCGCATTTTCCCTTTTTAATGAAAATAAAGAATCAAAGCTTCTATGCCTATTGTGAGAATGTTTGGTAATTTTCTTATGAATATTCTGTCCTTTGTAGTTCTTTAGAATTCAGGTTATAATTATTCGTCTGCTTGTCCCTCTTCTTTTGCCATTGAATTGTAAATCCTTCCATTTCCGGCTTAATACCTTTTTGTAGTGTTAATAACGAACGTCTAGATTACATTTTTTTTTAAATCTTGGATCATTACTGAAAGGAGGAAAATATAATGTCTAAAACTAAAAATAGAAACACCGTACTATGAAATCTGGCTATGCATCTTTGGAATATTATAAAACTATATAAAGAGTATACCCTAATGTCGTTAAAGCCATCACAACATATGAGGCATGGAAAAATTTAGTATCTAGGATATTGGCCGTCCTTCCCTGTAACTTTACATTTTACCGCCAAGGTTTCACCAACATCCCTATCCTTAGGTAACTGCCACATTACAACACGTTTAAGAGCTGGTCCTATTATGTCCTCGTCTTCTTCGTTGTAATATTTCACAATTATAATTACACCAAGTACAATAATACCGCTTACAAAAATGATAATAATCATAACAATAAGAAGTGCACACATTGGATCTGAGGAGGCTGGAATTGATGACGCCACTAGTGTTAAGAATATGGTATATGAGAGTAAAATAGTCATTGCAAGACTCACACGCTCTCCAGACTCAACGGGTAGCAAGAAAACAAGTGGATTCATCAGAGCAAATAACACAGTTGGCGCAATTACCATGACTCCATAATACAATGCACAACGCTTAATTCTGAGGTTAAAAGATAATACCGTGTTAAAGAGTATTTCCTTAACTTCAGTGGAATATTCCTGCAATACCCAGTCTGAATGTGGATAAAAATAATCTAATCCTGCTTGATCGCCATTAGCTGAGAGCACTAAGCAAATTTTCGGTGCTGCCCATGGCATACAATCAAAAACACAATGTTGCTCGTCAAACGGAAATTTTTAAATATCTGTTGGACATCTGGCTTCGAAAACATCACCAGGACTGTACATAACAGTTCCGTTATAAAGTATAATTGCATCAAAGATTGTATCACCTCCGATTGGTTCCATTTTGTTGACACTGTTTGCAAGAACTATAAATGGCACCCACATATTTGATGAGTCAATCATAGTCCAATACCCCCACTCGTTCATTTGTAAACAGGAAGTAGGTGTGCGGTAAACCTGGAAAGGGGAGACACGGTACAAGTCACCATGCCAAAGCCATATATCAAATATAAAATCATTTCTTCCAGTAGAA
>MJUT01010276.1:1063419-1081874 GCA_002080005.1 Gigantidas platifrons | reverse complement strand
GAATCGAACTCGCAACTTCAGTGGTGATATTCACTAATTGCACAGGTACTTGTAAATTTAACTATCATACGATCACGACGTCCCATGCATTCTTAAAATGAACCCATTTGGAATATGCTAGATCTATTAGACAACACAACAATGTTTTGATATATTATAAAAATACATACAAAATATACCCTGATGTCGTTAAAGCCATCACAACATATGAGCCTTAAAAAGAAAATATTGGCAACGTCTTTACATGTAACTTTACATTTTACCTCCATGGGTTCACCAACATTATTATCCTTAGGTAACTGCCACATTATAGCACGTTTAAGAGCTGGTCCTATTTTGTCCACGTCTTCTTCGTTGTAATATTTCACAGTTATGATGACACAAAATACAATAATACCGCTTACAACAATGATAATAATCAAAAGAATAAGAAGTGCACACATTGGATTTGAGGAGGCTGGAATTGATGACGACACTAGTGTTAAGAATATGGTATATGAGAGCAAAATGGTCATTGCAATACCCACACGCTCTCCAGACTCCACGGGTAGCAAGAAAACAAGTGGATTCAACAGAGCAAATAACACAGTTGGTGCAATTACCATGACACCATAATGCAATGCACGACGTTTGATTTTTAACCTAAAATTGTAGAATTCGGTGGCACTTTCCTCGTCCTCTGTTACAGTTGTATGCTCCAGTAATGTCCAATCTGAATGTGGATAGAAATAATCTTTAACAGACGAGAGACGTTTGAAATATTTGGGCATTGCCCATGCCATGAACGTAAATACACAGTGTTGTTCGTCAAAAGAAAATTTTGAAATATCTGTTGGAGATTTGGCTTCGAAAACATCTCCTGGACTATATATAACATTTCCGTTGGCAATGATAAATGCATTAAATTTAGTGTCGTCGCCAATAGGTTCCATCTTATTGATTCTGTTTGTCAGAACCATAAATGGTACCCACATATCTGAGGAGTCAATAACAGTCCGATAAATATTTCCATATAGCGATGGATTCCATGTTAAAAATGGGTCAGTCCAATTAAAATTAGGGGAACCCGTAATAGAAATGGTGTCTTCCACTTCTTTAAAGCTGTTGATAAAGTTGAGATAAAAAGTAACACCTACCATCAGTGGTTTTGAGTGGTCATGCACAGGCATTACCTTTTTAGAATAATTAGAAAATAAATCTGCATAAGTTTACGAACATGACTAACAATTTGACAATGTACGCTTACAACATGTATTGGAAGAATCATCAAAATAAAAATCCGTACATATTTCATATTTTCACTCAAAGGTGTTATAACACAGAGGCTAAACTCACAAGAATTTACGTTATATCACAAAAAACAAACGTACAGGTAAACAAATGTACCCATAATACACATTATATTTCTAGGTCATTAAAATCCACTGATTTTACCCTGCATTGAGTTTTCTATTCTATTCAATATACATATGCATACTACAAAGAATTATAAATCTCAAGAACCAGTTTGTGTTCAAACAATGATCTAACGGAAATTCGACGAGTTAATATTTTCGTAATGCTATTCAATATTTTTGTTTAGAACATTTTATTTATAGCCGAATTATATAAGTACCAAGTCTTTGAGTATTAACATGATTTACATACATACTTTAAGGTAAATTATATAGTATTATTCGTAAACAATGTTAAAAAATGATAAACCAACAAAACATATAAACTGCCAGAACAATTAAAAAACAAACAAAACATATATAGACTCTCAGAACAATTCAAAAACAAGCAAAGCATATAGACTCAGAACAATTAAAAAACAGACATAACATATATAGACTGTCAGAACAATTAAAAAATAAACAAAACATATAGACTTTCAGAACAATTAAAAAACAAACAAAACATATATAGACTGTCAGAACAATTAAAAAACAAACAAAACATATAGACTGTCAGAACAATTAAAAACCAAACAAAACATATATAGACTGTCAGAACAATAAGAAAAACAAACAAAACATATATAGACTGTCAGAACAATTAAAAAACAAACAAAACATATAGACTGTCAGAACAACTAAAAAAACAAACAAAACATATAGACTGTCAGAACAATTAAAAAACAAACAAAACATATAGATTGCCAGAACAATTAAAAAACAAGCAAAACATATATAGACTGTCAGAACAATTAGAAAACAAACAAAACATATAGACTGTCAGAACAATTAAAAAACAAACAAAACATATATAGACTGTCAGAACAATTAAAAAACAAACAAAACATATATATACTGTCAGAACAATGGCAAACAAACAAAACATATAGACTGTCAGAACAATTAGAAAACAAACAAAACATATAGACTGTCAGAACAATTAAAAAACAAGCAAAACATATAGACTGTCAGAACAATTAAAAACAAACAAAACATATAGACTGTCAGAACAATTAAAAAACAAACAAAACATATAGAATGTCAGAACAATTAAAAAACAAACAAAACATATAGACTGTCAGAACAATTAAAAAACAAACAAAACATATAGTCTGTCAGAACAATTAAAAAACAAACAAAACATATAGACTGTCCGAACAATTAAAAAACAAACAAAACATATAGACTGTCAGAACAATTAAAAAACAAACAAAACATATATAGACTGCCAGAACAATTAAAAAACAAACAAAACATATATAGACTGTCAGAACAATTAAAAAACAAACAAAACATATATAGACTGTCAGCACAATTAAAAAACAAACAAAGCATATATAGACTGTCAGAACAATTAAAAAACAAACAAAACATATAGACTGTCAGAACAATTAAAAAACAAACAAAACATATATAGACTGTCAGAACAATCAAAAAACAAACAAAGCATATATAGACTGTCAGAACAATTAAAAAAACAAACATAACATATATAGACTCTCAGAACAATTAAAAAACAAACAAAACATATATAGAATGTCAGAACAATTAAAAAACAAACAAAACATATATAGACTGTCAGAACAATTAAAATACAAACAAAACACATATAGACTGTCAGAACAATTAAAAAACAAACAAAACATATAGACTGTCCGAACAATTAAAAAACAAACAAAACATATATAGACTGTCAGAACAATGGCAAACAAACAAAACATATAGACTGTCAGAACAATTAAAAAAGAAACAAAACATTTAGACTGTCAGAACAATTAAAAAAGAAACAAAACATATATAGACTGTCAGAACAATTAAAAAACAAACAAAACATATATAGACTGTCAGAACAATTAAAAAATAAACACATATAGACTGTCAGAACTATTAAAAGACAAACAAAACATATATAGACTGTCAGAACAATTAAAAAACAAACAAAACATATATAGACTTTCAGAACAATTAAAAAACAAACAAAACATATATAGACTGTGAGAACAATTAAAAAAACAAACATAACATATATAGACTGTCAGCACAATTAAAAAATCAATCAAAAATCGGCAGAGAGAGAATTGAAATCTTTACACTTTACACACATATATACATGACCCACCAATAATCTGGATTAGTACATGATTTGTGACAAAAGGTGGCGAAGTTATCTAGTCTATGGGTCAATTTATTACAATTGATGTAGCTGGGTCAGCAGCGTTCTCATAAAGAGCGCTATAATCCTGAACATTATACATAATATATGTAATCTTATAGAGGTAAAGTCGTCATATGTATACTGGTGTTATATTAAAGAGAGCCAATGCCATCAAACATCATTTAAGTAATAGATAGAGCACAATGTCATCAAACATCATTTAAGTATTAGATAGTACACAATGTCATCAAACATCATTTAAGTATTAGATAGAGCACAATCTCATCAAACATCATTTAAGTATTAGATAGTACACAATGTCATCAAACATCATTTAAGTATTTGTTAGTACACAATGACATCAAACATCATTTAAGTATTAGATAATACACAATGTCATCAAACATCATTTAAGTATTAGATAGTACACAATGTCATCAAACATCATTTAAGTATTAGATAATACACAATGTCATCAAACATCATTTAAGTATTAGATAGTACACAATGTCATCAAACATCATTTAAGTATTAGATAGAGCACAATGTCATCAAACATCATTTAAGTATTTGATAGTGCACAATGTCATCAAACATCATTTAAGTATTTGTTAGTACACAATGTCATCAAACATCATTTAAGTATTAGATAGTACACAATGTCATCAAACATCAAGGCCATTACAAGACATAAGAAATCACTGCCCAACTTTGAAGCAATTTCTCATTGCCAATACAATCTATCATTATATTATATGCAGGCGACAGAAGACTTTAAAACACGATTTGATATATCTCGGTTAATAATGTAATCAGTTTTGAAACAGGAGCACCACGGCGGGTGCCACATGTGGAGCAGGAACTGCTTACACTTCCGAAACAGCTGAGTACACGCCAGTTTTTAGTGAGGTTCGTGTTGTTCGATCTCTAGTTTTCTGCGTAGTGTTTTATAGATAATTCTTTGTCATTTTGTCTTTTTTTCGATTGGACATTGTATGTTCTGTCCTTCTTCCATTTACGGCTTCTGGTCACCGTGTTGGTATCTTTAAACTCTTTTTACTACAAAGGTGCACTAAATTTGATAGCTACGTTTCTATTGGCCAATAAAATTAAGTTTCTCTGAATTTTGAATTTTCCATAGTAGATTGACCCTTAGGTTTTCTCTAACGTTTATTTAAACCCGTTTCTTTTTGGTCAATCAAACTAATTTGAACCCCGCCACTTTTCCTAACAGTGCCTGTGTCATGCCAAAAAAGTGAGTGGTCATGTATTTGTGTTCGGGCTATCGATTGAGCCTCTTTCTACGAGTTTGCTATTGAATTTTGGAGCATTTTCAGAGAGTGTAATATATTTTATTTCACATTTTATTAAAAAGATTTTCAAGATACCAAAGGGGTAATCAAATTCCGTAAATCGAAGAACAGACAACACAATGATCAACAGAAAAAGGACAAAAGGACAAAAACGATCCACAAAGCATACACATAACTAAGGATCGAGTAACACGATCCCCACCAAAAACTGGGGGTGAACTCAAATGCCCGGTAGGAGATTGAATGGAAAAGGAAATATAAAATTTGATGCGCACGTCACATTTCTGATATTACCTTACTCAGGTACACTGCAGGTTAACAGCTTAGAAAACCACCTATTTTTAAAAAAAAATCTTTTCGGAGCACAAAATCGAAGGGCCTCAACAGAATAGTAAAAATCGAGATGAACCTTAGTTTTAATAGTAATTACATTATTTAGGAATAGTGAATTTCAATGATTTATATTTCCTCCAATTCATGTTAGTGTAGAGGCAACAATTACTTGGCGAGTGGTACACTAGAGAACCTAATAGTTTCAATAGACTATCACAAGTTTTGGGTTTCAACAGGACACTCCCTGCATATTGTCCCTTTTTAACTGATGTATGATACGCCATTTTTGATTTTGACCTATTCTATTAACAGCAGACGCTCAGTACCACTCCGGTCTAAAGACAAGTTGGGTAACTGTTTCGTCCCTAATACTTACAGCGATAGCGCATTAGAACTATCCTAAGAGACCCCACGCTCCAAGTAACTGGATGTAATTAGTATTGGAGAGAGAAATTTGGGGAAGCATCCAGTTCACGGAGTATGACAAAAATAAAGTGGGGGAGGGAGGGAGGGAAAACAAAAATATTTCCCAAAATTATCAATGAACTCATAACATTCACTAAGCAAATATAGAGAGGAAAAAATCACCTCGTGCCCAAATTCGACTGCATCTCGAAAAGTGAAATAATATAATGAATCTCGTGACTTGTCGTGTGATGTCGCTTAGGATATAGAACTATCCTAAGAGACCCCACGCTCCAAGTAACTGGATGTAATTAGTATTGGAGAGAGAAATTTGGGTCCGCATACCACACCGACAGCGTTGACTCATTCTTTTGCAACCGAAACATATTCTAATCAACACCTTCCATAACAAACCCAAAACTCAAGTTTTTAAACCTTTTTGTTAATTCAAATCTTTAAAAGTGGAGTGCTATTATGCAATTGTCAAGACAAACATGGTTTGATGCTAGAATTAAAATTCATATCCTTTTCTCCGTAAATTCAAATCGTATCACATAAATATAGGGCTTTTCGTCTTATCAATACCAATGTATAGGTTCTACAGACCTTTGTCCAATAATCATAAATTCCATATATCTTAAGCATTGTAAATTAAACAGGAGAAAAACAGTTCAATTTTAATTTAAGCAAAAACAAGCCTTGTAAATTTATACATAAATATGCAACAATTCACAGTCAGAAAGTTTAAAATGCAATGTCATCAGTCTAGATATCAAACTGCTGAAGGTAACTTGCTGGTATCACGTAATTGCTCATAAGCTGTGCAAAATACATCATTGGTGGTTCGTCAGCATCCCAACATTTACCCTTAAAATACTGTCGAAAATTAACACCATTCTCTAACTAACCAATGACTTCAGAAGATGGACTACGTTCCCGTCAAGCACCAAAATGATTGTGTAAAAAAACCCAAAACCTGGATCTCTAAAAGACACGTTTTCAAAATCAAAATTCCCACTTTGGACAACACTATCAGCACTCATAAAGGAGAATGGAGGTAGGAGAACCTCTCCTCTGTAATTCACCCACTTATCCATATTATCTTATACCGTATTGACTTCAGTGTTGCTAAGATCAAACAAGGATTTAACATTGCCATTCCGGAAAATCAATTTTGGCCTTTTACACCTAGGATAAAACCCTAGACATTACAGAGAAAAAGCTCTCCAACATCCATTCCGCGTGACCAAAGCCACTAAGGATTAGATTCCTTTGGAAAAGAGGTCAGAAAACTGTAGGTATTATGTAACCAGTTAAATGCTAAAATAGTAACTGCTGTATATAAACAAAAATACAGACAATAATTAAGATTGCTTTAACATCGGGCGTTCATCTACATGATGACCGTTTTCCTGACAATAAAACACGAACACCTCAATTTACGAGAAGGTCGAGGCTTATATACAGTAGGTCCTCTTAAAACACATGTTTAAGGATGGTCTTATTTTCTAATCGAGCCAAATCTGTAACCGCCACATTAGCTTCTGCATCATTGGTAGTAAACCTTTGCCTACCAGTGTGTCTCGGCTTAATGTCAGATGAGCCTCGGTCATCTACAGCATCGGTAAAATTAAATAACAACTAGCCAAGAGTAAAATCAATTTAAAAATACATGTACAACACACGATTACTAACTGCTGATCGACACATTTAAATCTATTCAAACTCCACAGGTATAGAAAATCGATATCCCATTGAAACAAAGTCAACGTCTTATTCAAGCACACCTTGAGTAAAATTGCCGTTATCAATACACGTGTATAAAATAACCAATGAGTTACAATCTAATAATATTATCGACAACTAAAGAGAACTTTAAATCGAATAGCGACAAAGAAACAAGTGTCAACTAAGCATATCATATTAAAGCAGGAGACCAACAAGCTGTACATAAATTCCCATGTCAAAACAACAATTCTTCAAAAACTGTTACCTATATAAATTAACCAGCAAACTAGTAGGCCAAATGAAACTAGGATAAAAATATGTAGCGTATAATCGGTACAAAATGTAGGATTGCATCCTCCTTTCCACTGACAGCAAATAAAAGCCGTCATGAAAACGGACTACACCGTCCATTAATTAAATTCAAAACTGTCGACACCATCCGTCGACATAAAATCCAAAAACCGTCCACAAACAAATCAATTCCAACACGGACGAGACATCCGTGCATAAGTTAAACTACAGTAAATTACGGACGACCCCATCCGTGAATAAGTTAAACTACATCAAAAAAACGGAAGACCCCGTCCGTTAAAAATGAAAACAATATGCCGAGGGCACCATCTACCAACGACGACACTGTCCACAAACAACTATTAATTCCAAAACGGACGACACCATCCCTAAAAATGAAAAGAAATATGCAGACGGCACCATCTGCAAGGGACGACACCGTCCACAAACAATTATTAATTCGAAAACGGACGAAAACATCCGTAAATAAGGTAAACTAGAGTAAATTAGGGACGACACCATCTGTTAGAAATGAAAATAATATGCAGGCGGCACCCTCTGCAATGGACGACACCGTCCACAAACAATTATTAATTGCAAAACGGTCGACACCATCCGTAAATAAGGCAAACTAGACCTATCACAGTGTCACAATTCTACTTGTAGCAATCAATAATCCGTCCATTAGACCGATCACAATGCCACCATTTTACTTGTGGCAATCAATAATCTGTCCATTAGACACGTAAGTGTCACAATTTTACTTGTGGCAATCAATAATCCGTCCATTAGACCCACCACAATGCCACCATTTTACTTGTGGCAATCAATAATCTGTCCATTAGACCCGTCACAGTTCCATCATTTTACTTGTGGCAATCAATAATCTGTCCATTAGACCCATCACAATGCCACCATCTTACTTGTGGCAATAAATAATCTATCCATCAGACCCATCACAGTGCCACCATTTTACTTGTGGCAATCAATAATCCGTCCATTAGACCCATCAAAGTGCCACCATTTTACTTGCGGCAATCAATAATCTGTCCATTAGATCCATCATAGTATCACCATTTTACTTGTGCAATCAATAATATCCGTACATTAGACCCATGCCCATGCCACCAGTTGACTTGTGGTAATCAATAATCTGTCCATTAGATCCATCACAGTGCCACCATTTTACTTGTGGCAATCAATAATCTGTCCATTAGACCCATCACAATGCCACCATTTTACTTGTGGCAATCAATAATCTGTCCATTAGACCCATCAGTGTCACACATTTACTTGTAGCAATCAATAATCCTTCCTTTAGACCGATCACAATGCCGCCATTTTACTTGTGGCAATCAATAATCTGTCCATTAGACCCATCACTTGCCACCATTTTACTTGTGGCAACCAATAATCTGTCCATTAGAGCTATCACAGAACCACCATTTTACTTGTGGCAATCAATAATCAGTCCATTAGAGCCATCACAGAGTCACCATTTTACTTGTGGCAATCAATAATCAGTCCATTAGACCCATCACAATGCCACCATTTTACTTGTGGCAATCAATAGTCCTCCCATTAGAGCCATCACAGTGCCACCATTTTACTTGTGGCAATCGATAATCTGTCCATTAGACCCATCACAATGCCACCATTTTACTTGTGGCAAGCAATAATCCGTCCATTAGTCCCATCACAGTGTCACCATTTTACTTGTGGCAATCAATAATCTGTCCATTAGTCCCATCACAGTGTCACCATTTTACTTATGGCATTCAATAACCGTCCAGTAGACCAATCACAATGCCACCATTTTATTTGTGGCAATCAATAAATCTGTCCATTAGACCCATCACAGTGCCACCATTTTACTTATGGCAATCAATAATCTGCCTATTAGACCCCTCCACACAGTGTCACCATTTTATTTGTGGCAATCAATAAATCTGTCCATTAGACCCATCACAGTGCTACCATTTTACTTATGGCAATCAATAATCTGCCTATTAGACCCCTCCTCACAGTGCCACCATTTTACTTGTGGCAATCAATAATCCGTCCATTAGACCCATCAGTGCCACCATTTTACTTGTGGCAATCAATAATCTGTCAATCAGACCCATCACAGTGCCACCAGTTTACTTATGGTAATCAATAATCCGTCCATTAGACCCATCACTTGCCACCATTTTACTTGTGGCAATCAATAATCTGTCCATCAGACCCATCACAGTGTCAGAATTTTACTTGTGGCAATCAATAATCTGTCCATCAGACCCATCACAGGGCCACCATTGTACTTATGGCAAACAAAAATCAGTCTATTAGACCCATCACCATGCCACCATTTTCCTTGTAGCAATCAATAATCCGTCCATTAGACCCATCACCATGCCACCATTTTACTTGTGGCAACCAATAATCTGGCCATTAGACCCGTCAGTGTCACCATTTAACTTATGGCAATCAATAATCTGTCCATTACTTGTAGCAATCAATAATCCGTCCACTAGACCCATCACAGTGCCACCATTGTTCTTGTGGCAATCAATAATATGTCCATTAGACCCATCACAGTGCCACCATCTTACTTGTGGCAATCAATAATCTGTCCATTAGACCCATCACAGTGCCACCGTCTTACTTGTGGCTATCAATAATCTGTCCATTAGACCCATCACAGTGCCACCATCTTACTAGTGGCAATCAATAATCCGTCCATTAGACCATCACAGTTCCATCATTTTACTTCTGGCAATCAATAATCAGTCTATTAGACCCATTACTATGCCACCATTTTACTTGTGGCAATCAATCATATATCCATTAGACCCATCACAGTGCCACCATTTTACTTGTGGCAATCAATAATTCGTCCATTAGACCCATCACAGTGCCACCATTGTACTTGTGGCAATCAAAAATATGTCCATTAGACCATCACAGTCCCACCATTCTACTTGTGGCAATCAATAATTCGTACATTAGACCCATCACAATGCCACCATCTTACTTGTGGCAATCAATAATCTGTCCATTAGACCCATCACTGTGTCACCATTTTACTTGTGGCAATCAAAAATCCGTCCAGTAGACCAATCACAATGCCACCATTTTATGTGTGGCAATCAATAATCTGTCTATCAGACCCCTCACAGTGTCACCATTTTACTTGTGGTAACCAATAATCAGTCCATTAGACCCATCACTGTGACACTTTCTACCAACAATTATTAATTCTAAAACGGACGACACCATCCGTGAATAAGTTAAGCTAGAGTGAAATACGGAAGACACCATCCGTTACAATTGAAAAGCATATATGCAGACGGCACCATCTGCAAAGGACGACATTGTTCACAAACAATTATTAATTCCAAAACGGACACCACCATCCGTAAATAAGGTAAATTAGAGTAAAATACGGACGACACCCTCAATTAAAAACAAAATAATATGCCAACGGCACCATCTGCAAGGGACGGCAGCGTCTACAAGCAATTATTAATTCCAAAACGGACAATACCATCCGCAAATAAAGTAAACTAGAGCAAGATACGGACGACACCATCCGCTAAAAATGATAATATGCAGACGGCACCATCTGCAAGGGACGACCCCTCCACAAACAATCATCAATTCCAAAACGGACGACACCATCCGCAAAAAAAGTCAAACTAGAGCAAAATACGGACGACACCATCAGCTTAAATGAAAAGAATATATGCAGACGACACCATCTGCAATGAACGATCCCATCCACAAACAATTTTTAATTCTAAAACGGACGATAAAGTACACTAAAGTAGAATACGGACGACACCATCCGTTTAAAATTAGAAGAATATATGCAGAAGACAACATCTGCAATGGACGACACCATCCACAAACAATTATTATTTCCAAAACGAACGACACCATCCGTAAACAAATTAAACCATTAAAACACGGACCATCCGTTAATAAATTAAGCTGTACATTAACAACGGACGACACCATCCGTAAATAAATTAAACCATTAAAACACGGACCAACCGTTAATAAATTAAGCTGTACATTAACAACGTACGACATCATCCGTAAACAAATTAAACCATTAAAACACGAACCATCCGTTAATAAATTAAGCTGTACATTAACAACGTACGACACCATCCGTAAACAAATTAAACCATTAAAACACGGACCAACGTTAATAAATTAAGCTGTACATTAACAACGGACGACACCATCCGTAAACAAATTAAACCATTAAAACACGGACCAACGTTAATAAATTAAACTGTACATTAACAACGTACGACATCATCCGTAAATAAATTAAACCATGTTAAAACGGACCACCATCCGTAATTAAATAAACTACATTAAAAAACGGACCATCCGTTAATAAATTAAACTGTACATTAACAACGGACGACACCATCCGTAAATAAATTAAACCACATTAAAACGGACCATCACCTGTAATTAAATAAACTACATTAAAAAACGGACCATCCGTTAATAAATTAAACTGTACATTAACAACGGACAACACCATCCGTAAATAAATTAAACCACATTAAAACGGACCATCATCTGTAATTAAATAAACTACATTAAAAAACGGACCAACCTTTAATAAATTTAGCTGTACATTAACCACGGACGACACCATCCGTAAATAAATTAAACCACATTAAAACGGACCACCATCCGTAATTAAATAAACTACATCAAAAAACGGACCAACCTTTAATAAATTAAACTACATTAAAAAACGGACCATCCGCAAATAAATTAAACCACATTAAAACAGACGACACTATCTGCAGAAAGAAATAAAATTACACAAAGTACTTACATTAAATATCAAATAAATAATCCTACTAGTTAAAACGTATAAGGCCACGTGGAACACGTGAAACACGAAGTGTAAGAAAAGGTGAGGACAGAAACACGTGTGTCCTCGGCGACTGCAAATCGAAAAGTGAAATAATATAATGAATCTCGTGACTTCTCGTGTGATGTCGCTTAGGATACACAGGAAACAAGATCAATTATACATTTCCATGCCTACAGGATCATTTATACTTGAGGGAACTAAGCTTTCATTTTACTATGACATGTCAAAGCTAATATAGCTTAAAATTTAAGCTGGCAGATTCGGGTTATAGTGCATTATGCCACTTTCATGAATATTTCAGCTATATTGTGGTGGTCAGTTTTATTGGTGAAGGTACCCGGAGTACCCTAAGAAAACCACCAACCTATCGCAACTCATTGACAAAGTTGATCACATAATGTTGCATCAAGTACACCAGACCATGAGGGATTTTTTAACATGAAATTTTAGATAGACATAATCATCCTATTTTGTGACGTTATATAAGTATATACAAAATATACCCAAATGTCGTTATAACCATCACAATATATGAGCCATAGAAGAAAATAGTATATAACATATTGGCCACGTACTTCCCTGCAACCTTTTCTCTTACTTCCAAGGGTTCACCAGCATTATTACACTTATGAACCAACCACATTACAACACGTTTAAGAGCTGGTCTCATTTTGCCCACGTCTTCTTCGTTGAAATATTTCAGTTATAATTACACCAAATACAATAATACCGCTTACAAAAATGATAATAATCATGACAATAAGAAGTGCACACATTGGATTTGAGGAGACTGGAATTGATGACGACACTAGTGTTAAGAATATGGCATATGAGAGTAAAATGGTCATAGCAAGACCCACACGCTCTCCAGACTCAACAGGTAGCAAGAAAACAAGTGGATTCAACAGAGCAAGGAACACAGTTGGTGCAATTACCATGACTCCATAATACAATGCCCGACGTTTAATTCTTATGTTAAAAGAGAACAACGTGCCTGCACCCTTGACCTCTGATTCAGTGGAATATTCCAGTAATTTCCAGTCTGAATGTGGAGAGAAATAGACCAATTCCGCTTGATCTTTAAGAGATGAGAGACTCATGAAAGCTGATGGTGTTCCCCAAGCCGTAAACATTAGGGTACATTGTTGTTCGTCAAAAGGGAATTTTGAAATATCTGTTGGACATTTCGATTCAAAAACATCTCCTGGAATATATATAACATCACCGTTAGCAATGATAAATGCATTGAATTTCGTTGATCCTCCAATTGGTTCCATCTTATTGACACTGTTTGTCAGAACTATAAATGGCCGCCACATATCTGAGGAGTTAATAACAGTCCAATATACATTTCCATATAGCGATGGATTCCATGTTAAAAACGGGTCGGTCCAATTAAAAGTAAAGGATCCCGTTATAGAAATTGTTTCTTCAACTTCTTTAAAGCTGTTAATGAAGGTGAGATAAAAAGTAACACCGACCATCAGTGGTTTTGAGTGGTCATACACAGGCATTACTTCTTTAGTATAATTAGTAAATAAATCTGTATAAAGTTGACGAATATAGCAAACATTTTCACAATGTAGACGTACAACATGCATTGCAAGAATTATCACAATAAATACCCTTACATGTTTCATAGTGTAATGCAACAGTTTAATAGCACACTGTCTCATCTCCAAGACATTTATGTTTGATCATAAAATACCAATAACACATAACAAAGGTAGAGGTAAACAATTGTATCCATAACAATGGTATTTCTGGCTCATTAAAATAAAACGGCAGCGTTCATCCCTATATGTTGATTCTAGGATATTTAATATAAATATTTATACAACAAAAAAATGTAAATTTCAGGAACCAATTTAGTTATTAAAGGGTTCTAATTATCATTTATCGGAAGTCTAATCAGGTAATAGCTTCGCAATACTATTTATATTACAACTTTTGTTTACATTTTTCTAAACGCCTGAATTAAAGGGGCATTATCTGCCAAATCGTAAATTTTTGCTACCCATAAAAACTATCATATATGATTGATGCCTTAATAAAACGTGTTTCTGTAACTTATAAATGTTATGAAATGTACGCGCATCGGAGAGAAAACGTGTATCTGCTAGTGTTTTGAGATCGATCTAGAAATGGACGTCATCTTATTAATTATCGACATTGTTTACGGAGTAGTTTGTCGAATCGTCATTAAATCAGTACAACAATGTACTTATTTCTTAGTTTTTGTGAATCTGCTTTTAGTCGGTGTTAACTACGGACAAAGAACCATGCAAGTTGGCAGTTAATAAGCGACAAAATACAAATTATTCGTTTTTACCTGTCACTAGTAAGGCCAATTGCATACGGAAAAAGCAAAGGTCAAATTATTTGCTTGCAAGCAAATAAGTAATCGATCGTAATTTTCGTTCTCAAAAGGCGGAAAGTGGTTCGATAAGCTGTTTAATGTGAAATATTTACCTTTATTTCATCATTTTAAAGCTATTTACCAATTTCCAAAATATATAATTTTATTGGTCAAAATCATAGCTAATGCCCCTTTAAGTATTATATCGGGGTTCTATGATACCGTGGTAGTTAAATTTTAAAGATGGTGGTAAAAATTAGTTGAGATAGCAGGTGAATACACGGTATCATAGAACTATTTATATTATTGTCTTTACATCATGCAACCAATAGAAGTCCATATTCCTCATGCATAGAAACATTGTAACGGTGTTGGAAATGTAGCTATGGTTTTCGTGGCCTTTGGCTTTTTTGTGTATAATCTTTAGATTAGATTAAGCATATTTTATTGCTAAATATGATAACAATTGGATTGGACACAAATTATACCAATTTACAATGGTTCTCTCCACATAATAAATAATTACAATAGTACATGCGTCTTTGACTTTCAGCATAATGGAGAATTAAATTAGAATTGTAATTGTGGTCAAGATCCCAATTAATTAACATAAGTACTAAATTGGATATCTACTTTTTTATTCCCCAATGATGGGTGAAACCCCTTCGTACGGGTATTCTAATTAACGAGACATACATTTGTTCCTTGTGTTTGGAGACTAACGTATTGAAAGAAACGTTTGAAGATACCAAAGAGGTCATCAGAATCTGTAAATCGGGGAATAACAGACAATACAATGACCAAAAGAAAAATAAGAAAGGGACAGACAACGATCCACAAAAGATGACATAGAAAACTAAAGATCGAGAATTACGAACCCCACTAAAAGCCGTGAAAAAGTGAATTCATGTGTTTCGGAATGGTGAGCTGTTCTAGCTCCACATGTGGCACCCGTAGTGAAACAGCAAATCAATTGATAAAGAGCAATGGTTCACGTGGTCATGATCATATCGTAGTTAGATTTTTAACTGTATATTGCTTTCGCCACTAACGTTGCGGATTTTCGAAGAACCCCGATAACGCGAGGTGTACTCGATACAACATTATGTGATACAGTTTGTCAGTGACTTAAGACAGGTCGGTGGTTTCCTGCAGGTGCTCCGGTTTCTGTCACCGATAAACCTGACCGCCACAATATGACTGAAATATTGCTGAACGTGAGGTTAGCCACCAATATCAGCAATAAGGTATTTCTATAAACAAGAAATGAAAATGAGAGTGCATATAGTATTGTGTATAATTTATAAAATGAATGGATCAATCGTGTCAATGGAGTCTGAACATGGACGGTTTTAATCTAGTAGGCAGTAGAAACTGATGACCTAGATAATTCTTGAAAATGTTACAAGTAATGTTTAGAAAAGGGGAAATAACTGTATTAAAGCTGAAGTTAAACATTTAATTGTACTGAAGTTTAAATTTTCGCTCCACATTTTGGGGATAACGGGTCAAGATATAGGGCTAATAAAAAAACTTCTAGAAAACTGCTGGCCTGGATATTTCTTGAAAATGTAATATTTAGAGAAGGGGAAATAACCCCATCAAAGCTGAAGTTAAACATTGAATTGTACTGAAATTTAAATCTTCTTTCCGCATTTTCCCTTTTTAATGAAAAAAAAGAATCAAAGCTTCTATGTCTATTGTGAGAATGTTTGGTCATTTTCTTATGAATACTCTGTCCTTTGTAGTTCTTTAGAATGCAGGTTGTCATTATGCGTCTGCTTGTCCATTGTCTTTTGCCATTGAATTGTAAATCCTTCCATTTCGGCATAGTGCATTTTTGTAGTGTTAATAACAAACGTCTAGATTACAAAATTATTTTTTTAATCTTCCATTATTTCTGAAAGGAGGAAAATATCATGCCTAAGAACCACGATACTATGGGATCTGGCTATGCATGTTTGGAATATTATAAAACTATATAAAGAGTATACCCTAATGTCGTTAAAGTCATCACAACATATGAGGCATGGACAAATTTAGTATCTACCATATTGGCCACGTCCTTCCCTGTAACTTTTCACCAACATTATTATCCTTAGGTAACTGCCACATTACAAAACGCTTCAGAGCTGGTCCTATTTTGTCCTCGTCTTCTTCGTTGTAATATTTCACAGTTATAATGGCGGCAAATGCAATAATACCGCTTACAAAAATGATAATAATCATGACAATAAGAAGCACACACATTGGACTTGAGGAGGCTGGAATTGATGATGACACTAGTGTTAAGAATATGGTATATGAGAGTAAAATTGTCATAGCAAGACTCACACGCTCTCCAGACTCAACGGGTAGCAAGAAAACAAGTGGATTCATCAGAGCAAACAAAACAGTTGGCGCAATTACCATGACTCCATAATACAATGCGCGACGTTTGATTCTTAAGTTAAAAGCGAATACCGTGCCAAAGAGTATTTCCTTAACTTCAGTGGAATATTCCAGCACTACCCAGTCTGAATGTGGATAAAAATAATCTAATCCTGCTTGATCGCCATTAGCTGAGAGCACTAAAATTTCTTTCGATGTTGACCATGGCATAAACTCAAAAATATACTGTTGCTCGTCAAGCGGAATTTTGAAATATCTGTTGGACATCTGGCTTCCAAAACATTCCCAGGACTATAAATAACAGTTCCGTTATAAAGGATAATTGCATCAAAGATGGTATCACCTCCGATTGGTTCCATTTTGTTGACACTGTTTGTAAGAACTATAAATGGCACCCACATATTTGATGAGTCAATCATAGTCCAATATTGATTATTATACGACCATGGATTCCATGCTAGAAACGGGTCAGTCCAATAGAATAAAAATGAACCGGTATTATAGAAATAGTTTCTTTCACCGCTTTAAAGCTGTTAATGGTTCCGAAATAAAAAGTAACACCGACCTTCAGTGGTTTTGAGTGGTCATACACAGGCATAACTCCTCCTTTAGTATAATTAGAAAATACATCTGTATAAAGTTTCCGAATATGACTAACACTTTCAGAGTATACAGTTAGAAAATGTATTATTAAAATTATAAAAATAACATTCCGTATATGCTTCATACTTTCATTCAGAGGCGTATTAACACAATGCCTGCGAATCTCTTAAATATCTAAAAACAGTCCGCACAACAAAACGTACACGTAAAATATCCGTATATCCGTAACACACGATTTGATTTTGTAGCTCACTTAAACACATGATTTTCATCCAAGCCTTTTTATGGCTATTCTTTTCAATATATATATTGACAACGACAAAGAAAAAACTATCTGAGTGTTTGATATATCAGCCATTTTGTTAGTTCTATTATAATGACATTTAATATTTCTATTTACATTTTCTTAAATGTCTGGTGTGGATATGCTTTCGCCACTGCGTTATACAATAAAGGTTAGAGAATACCAGAGGGACAATCCTTAGAAACTCACAACGTAGGGTACACAAAACGGAGAAAAACAAAGCAAAAACACAACGAGGGTTTTGCG
>MJUT01010276.1:1043055-1053906 GCA_002080005.1 Gigantidas platifrons | reverse complement strand
CTTGGGGAATACCGAAACAATTTATAACGCTCTCATCTATTAAGAATCAAGCAGTAACAGATGATTTCTACCCGCATTCAAGTTGGAGATTGTTGGAATATTCTACTGCAACAGAGGACATAAACGGGATATCTCTTTTCTATTTAAATCTAAGGATGAAACGCCGTGCTATGTATTATGGAGTCATGGTTATTGCACCGACTGTGTTGTTTGCTCTGTTGAATCCACTTGTTTTCTTGCTACCCGTTGAATCTGGAGAGCGTGTAGGTCTTGCTATGACAATTTTACTCTCATATACCATATTCTTAGCATTAGTGTCGGCATCCATTCCAACCTCTTCAAATCCAATGTGTGCACTTCTTATTGTTATGATTATTATCATTGTTGTAAGTGGTAATATTTTATTTGCTGTAATTATATCTGTAAAATATTTCAACGAAGACAACGTGGACAAAATAGGACCAGCTCTCAAACGTGTTGTTATGTGGCAGTCACATAAGGATGATAATGTTGGTGAATCCGTGGAGGTAAAACGTACATTTACTGGTAAAGACGTTGCAAATATGTTAGATACTATTTTTGTCTCTACCTCATACCTGGTAATGGTAATAGCTGTATTAGGTTATGTTGTGTATGTAGCGACGTAACAAACGAACGTCGGAGACATTATTTTATCTTGTTTAACAGAGCGGCATTGATGATTGTGCCTGATAATGGGAAAAACGTGAAAGAGAAGACGTAGACAAAATAGGACCAACTCGTAAGCGTGTTGTAATATGGACATAGCATAAGGATAATAATGTTGGCGAATCCGCTGAAGTAAAATGTAAAGTTCCATGAAAGGATGTTGCCAATATGTTAGATGCTATTTTTTTTATACCTCATACTTGGTAAAAGTAATAACTGTATTATATTATTTTGTGTTTGTAGCGACGTAACAAATGAACGTCGTAAGCATTATTTTTTTCTTTTTTAACAGAGGGACATCGATGATTGTGCCTGATAATGGGTAAAACGTGAAGGAGAAGACGTAGATAAAATAGGATCAGCTTCTATGGCTCATACGTTGCGATGATAATAACGATACTAGGTTATATATTGTATGTATTATTATAATATCACAAAATATTGGGTCAGTTTATGAAAAGCGTAAACTGACCCAAACCAGGTTATGCAAGTATAACCTGTTCAACAATTTAAAATATTCCTTATAATTTAATTTTTACAATAAAATTTAATGATTCCTCGATTTTAATTACGCTTATTTCATGTGACTATTTGCATTTGTCGTTGGCGGATGAACACGTTGGTGACGTCACAATACCAACCCAGGTTATCGAGTATAACCAAAATTTTCTCCAGACGGATTAACCATTCAGATTGAAATATTCAAATCAAATTAAATTATATATATTTATTTTTTACTTGTACAGTCAGTATCGTCATATTCATTGGCGATGCAACATCCTGTAAGATTGATGGTTGACTAGTTTCTAGACGGTTTATATATTTCTTAAGATTACCCTCTGTATAAGCCACAACATTGTCTGAAATACTAAACACGATAATGTCTCATAATAGCATCGTGTCTGCTCAATACGAGGTTATGGTTATTTTGCTTACTGTCACTTTCAAAAATATTGCAGCTACATCGTGGCGCTCAGATGTACTTGGAGAACACCACCGACCTGCCGCAAGTCACTGACAAACTTTGTCACATAATGTTGCATTGAGTACGCCTCACCACGAGCAGGACTCGAAATCGCTAATTAGGTGATGATAGCACTAATTACGCAGGTAGTTGTAAATCCAACTACCATATGGTCACGGCAACGACAGATCTTCTGTTCAATACGACAATGCATTGTGTATGATTTAACAATGCTAAAATATTGATTTTTTAATGGAAAGGCCATTGAAAAAATAAAACACTCTAGTTCCTTTGTTCCTAACTAAGTGGTATGGAGAATTATGTGGTTTGCCACAATTATAACACTTATTGAGATTAATTTACATTTATTTACAAATAGAGTTCAATAGAATGGCAAGGCAAAGTATTAAACCGTTGTTTATCACTATATTTGTAAAGCCATTATCTATGATAAATCATAGTGTTGAATATTCCGAATGTTTGTTTATTCCGGATGTGTTCAGTGATGAGTTTTGCACAGGAAATGGTTAAATGTTTACATAGTGTGATTAAATATCTAAATCAATTTTAATTTGTGATATGAAATGGCATTATTCATGTTGAAAGCAAACAAATTCCACCAATATGAACTACAGTAGTTGACTGTATATGTTGTATTATTTCCAGAGGGAATTAACATTTTTGTTATATTTCCAGAGGGAATTAACATTTTTGTTATATTTCCAGAGGGAACTAACATTTTTGTTATATTTCCAGAGGGAATTAACATTTTTGTTATATTTCCAGAGGGAATTAACATTTTTGTTATATTTCCAGAGGGAATTAACATTTTTGTTTTCATCCAACCTATATTAATGTTGCAGCTTTGAAACTATTTTAACTTTAATATCTGCACATAAAAGCAAGTAGTCATCTTTATCAACTTCATGTATTTGTATGTTAAGGGTATCGATCCTGTCTCATTGTTCCAACAGTGTGGTATGCTTTGTTTTCCATCTTATTTCTAAAGCAGCTTAAAGAGAAACCCAAGACAAATCATAGGCACTAGACTTGTGATACTAGATTGTAGCTGGACATTTCTTGTCTTGATACAAGCATTTACATAGGAAGTGGCGGAATTTGGCTACTTTTATGGGCCTAAGCCTCTTAGTGAAATTATGCGGTAACATTTTATATTGCAATATCATATTAATAAAATGAAAAAAAAAATAATATCACACTGTCGGAACAGTTCCCAAATCCAATAGAAAAATTGTTGAACGTGTCAAAATTGATATCACTAACAAACATATATTATAGATAATTCCAAATTTACTGAAATCTTGGGTAGTAACAGTTTATTACAGATAATTCCAAATTTACTGAAATCTTGGGTAGTAATATTATATTACAGATGATATCAAATTTAATGAAATTTTGGGTAGTAATATTATATTACAGATGATATCAAATTTAGTGAAATCTTGGGGAGTAACATTATATTACAGATGATACCACATTTAGTGACTTCTTGGGTAGTAACAGTATATTACATATGATACCAAATTTAGTGAAATCTTGGGTAGTAACATTGTATTACGGATGATACCAAAACGTGGTAAGGATATCCTTGGCAACATTAATATTATATTATGTTTGCTTTGGCCTGACAACCTTAAACATGTTTAAATATCATCAAAGACAACACCATTAACAGACTGAATGCTGGAGCGATCATGTTTACACATTAAAGAATTAGAATCTGAAAATAACTATAAAAGCATAATAAAATATAAAAAAATAAAAAAGATGGCAATGGTATTCTTAATCAGAGATGCAAATTATCATGTGAAAATAGAAATCAGCAATTTAACAACAGATATACATATATTATGAAAACGACACCCTTAATCTCTGATATTTAAACTATTATTCTTGTGATTGTCCGTTTACATCAATTTCCTTTCTGTCTAATTAATAATAGAAGAGGAATTAATATTAAAAGTATCATTCCTGTGCATATTTATAGGTTCTTAATATCACTGACTAAATGGAAATAGTATCCAGGGTTGAGAACCTAGTGTACTACCCCGAAGCACCAGGGGAAATGATATTTAGACTATTATATCTGGGATTGTCCGTTTACATACTTTTCCTTTCTTTCTGATTAATAATAGAAGTTCTTTAGAGGAATTAATATTAAAAGTATCATAACTGTGAATAATTGAATAATTATATGTTGTGATTAGCATGTCGTGACTAACACTGACTAAGTGGATGCCATGATGCAACTGAGAAATTTTTTGAAAGTGGCGTTAAACACCATAACTCCGTCTTGACTAAGTGGAAATAGTATCCAGGGTTGAGAACCTAGTACCCGAAGCGTCCATTTAAGTGACTTTTTGTTATTCAGACACAAAATAATACTGGATACAACCCTTGCTGCAGCAATAATGTTTATTTGTTTGTATGTATGAACCTTGCGCAGTGTCGTGCACACTACATTAAATATATACCCTTTGAGCCCACCTAGCCAAAAGCCATGTGACCTTTTTTCATCCCTTGGCGTCAGTAGTCTGTTAACCTATCACATATGAATCTTCTCCACTGGAAACCTTTAGCCAAATGAACTCAAATTTAGTACAAATCATCTATGGAAGGTCCCCTATAAAGATTGCTAATTTCGTCCTGATCTGTTCAGTTCACAAACATGGATGTCATAGGAAATTTGGTTTATGGTTGGTCGATTTCTAAAAATCTTCTCCTCTGAAACCTCTCGGCCAAATGAACCGAAATCTGATAGGAAGCATCTATGGGTGGTCATCTATAAAGTTATCTCATTTCGTCCCGATCCGTTAATAAATATATCCGCCTTAATAGGCAATTCTTGTTTCTGGTTGGTCAATTTCTAAAAGCTTCTCCTCCGAGACCGCTGGAAAATAATAAAATCGTAGAACATTGCCATAGTATGTGCCGTTGTGACAACAAATATGGCAGCCATAGCCAGTTCTTGTTTGTGATTGGCTAATTAAAAATAATCTTCTCTAAGACCATTTGGCCAAATTAATTGAAATTTGGAAATAAGCATCTATGGAAGATTCTGTATAAAGTTTCCTCATTTGGTCCAGATTGGAAAATAAACATGGCCACCACGGGAAAGTAGAAATTAATTGATTCAATAATAACCAATGGTGGATCAAGGGGGAGAGAGAACCCTACCCCATTTTGGTGATCTTATTTCGCTTCTTGGAATAACTTGTTTCTAAAGACCTCTAAAATATTTGGTTCTCCAATCTTTTGACGATGAAAGTACCTGATTAAGGTCATTCCAGAAACGCGTCGTGCACCGTAAATTAGATATCTACGTATATGAGTTCTTACAGTGGTTAGAGTTATGGTGCTTAACAACGCTTTCAATAATATTTCAGTTATATTGGCGGTCAGTTTTATTCGTGGTGGAAACATGAATATCCGAAGAAAACCACTGACCTACTGCAAGTCACTGACAACCCTTATCCCATAGTTTTATATCGAGTACACTTCACCTGAGTGGGATTCTAACTCACAACTATGATTTCTTACACATTTAAAAAAAAAGGTCTAAAAATAAATATTGTTCTTTTTTCACACGAACCACACCTTTTGAAAAAGTCACGTATCCGTCATGTATGACCAAGATTGAAATGTACACTGAAAGGAGATTAAACAGTTAATAATGATACACACATTTTAAAGTTCGAGGTTTACCGAGAACTTTAAAATGTGAAAATTTAACAATCGAGATTTCAAAAATTATCGTAATAAACGGGAAGCAATGTTAGCGATTGTTTCTTTAATGAACCACTAAAAATATTTCTAAGTGATCCCTAAGGTGCCCCAAGCCAGGAATGTCACATTATATATACCCTGTCTGATAGCTGAATAACAGATATATTACGGATTTAACCATTGTTTTTTTTAATATAGAATCCAACCGTATTATATATTTGTGTCTTTTATTTTCATGTTTTCGTATTTCTAGATGTCCTTTTCCGTACCTTTGACGTCATTCTTCAATGACGTCAAAATATGTGCTACGTCATATTTCCTGCATTGGGTGTTATATGAAGGAAAATACTGTACTTTCAATAAAATATTAGTGACAAAAAGGAATCAAAGACCGGTAAGAGGGCAAGACTGAAAATCTCAGACAAGGATATCTGACATTGTTTTAATCATTAATAAAGCAGACGACGCGATCGCGATTTGTTTACATTTAAACGTTGTTAAGATGAACATCGAAAATAAATTACGTAATTGCGTAAATGACCAATCAGCGACTGAGAACAAAGTGATCCACACGTTGATTATCGATTTCTTCTCACACGGGTTGAGAAGTGCGAAAATTGAACAAGAATTAGAGAAAATGTAATCATAACACCATCCTTCTTCTCTGCAATGTAATAATACACCATCTTTCACCTCTACAAAGTAATAACACACCATCCGTCACCTCTACTAACAGAACACTGAACTGGATTGTGACAATGACACATTTATAACATTTAGTACCAGTTCTTAGTTACTCGATTCTTAATTTTATGCTTATGCTTTGTGGATCGTTGTTTGTCCTTTTGTTCTTTTTCTTTTGGCCATTGTGTTGTCTGTCCTTCGCTTTACGCATTCTGATTGCCCCTTTTGGTATCTTTAAGCTCTTGTTATTCTTAAAAATACTAACAATAAGGATTGGATACACTTTAAATAGGAATAGAACATAGATATCTAGTTTAGTGTGCACACGCTTTGCCTTTTTTATATTCTTTTTAAATCAAATATTTATTACAATGAACTATAATGTTTTATTGAAAAATATAATATAAATCATTTAAATATGGAATGAAATTTTAATTATCAAGTACCTAAGAAAACAATATTTATTATTTCAGTGGGTTAATGTTGTGGTGTTTAACTCCACTTTCAACAATATTCAGTTATTCGTGGAGTACCCGGAGAAAACCACCGATCTGCAGCGATTCACTGACAAACTTTATCACATAATGTTGTATCAAGTACACCTCGACATGAACGGAATTCGAACTCACAACTATAGTGGTGATAGGAACTGATTGCACAAGTAGTTGTCAAAAACAATTCATCAGTAGATAGAATGTCAAATAGAATGGCAATAATCTCATTGTAGTCTCTTGTTTAAAGTTTAGAGAACAATCTGAATTCATTATTATTCATGGTGTACCAGTTTTCTTGGTTCGTATCAAACCACGAAACGAAGTTATATCGTGGCGGTCAGTTTTAATAGGTGGAGGAATCCGTAGTACCCGGAGAAAACCATCGACCTGTCGCAATTAACTCATAAACGTGATCACATAATGGTGTATCGAATACACCTTGCCATGAACGGGATTGGATCTCACACCTTTAGTGACAGGTAGTTGTAAGCCACGACCACGACGACTCTCGTAATCTTAGTAGCATTCCATTTAGAACACGCCAGTGTTATAAGACAAAACGGGATATTTTGGGATATTAAAGAAATACATACAAACCATACCCCACTGTCGTTAAAATCATCACAACATATGAGCCATAGAAGAAAATAGTATCTAACATATTGGCCACGTCTTTGCCAGTAACCTCATATTTTACATCCACTGATTCACCAACATCACTATCCTTATGTGACTGCCACGTTGTAATACTTTTAAGAGCTGGTCCTATTTTGCCCGAGTCTTCTTCGTTGTAATATTTAACAGTTATAATGACACCAAATACAATAATACCGCTTACAACAATGATAATAATCATAACAATAAGAAGTGCACACATTGGATTTGAGGAGGCTGGAATTGATGACGACACAATCATCAAGAATATGGCATATGACAGCAATATTGTCATAGCAAGACTCACACGCTCTCCAGACGTAACAGGTAGTAAGAAAACAAGTGGATTCAACAGAGCAAACAACACAGTAGGCGCAATTACCATGACTCCGTAATACATAGCCCGACGTTTGATTTTTAAGTTAAAAGAGAAGAAACTCATTTGTCCGCCTTCCTCATTTGTTACTGTTGAATATTCCAGTAATGTCCAGTCTGAATGAGGATAGAAATAGTCTAGTGATGCTTGATCTTTAAGAGACGAGAGACGTAAGAAAATTTTCGGTATNATCAGAACTATATATGGTACCCACATATCTGAGGAGTCAATAACTGTGATAGATTGATTTCCATATGACGTCGGATCCCAGGCTAAAAAAGGGTCAGTCCAATTAAATCCAAACACTCCCACAATGGTCATTTTTTCTTCTACTTCGTTAAAGCTGTTTAAGGAGGTGAGATAAAAATTAACACCGACCATCAGTGGTTTTGAGTGGTCATACACAGGCAATACTTGTTTTGTATAATTAGAAAATAAATCTTTATAGAGTTTACGTATATGACTAACAGGTTCACTCTGCATACTTACTACTTGTATTGCTATAATAGTCAGGAAAGAAATCCCTAAATGATTAAGAGCCATAATAACACAATGTCTAAGATCACAGAAATAGTGTAATCAAGAGATGTAATAACACAATGTCTAAGCTCACAGAAATAGTGTAATTCAGTGGTATAANCATCAGTGGTTTTGAGTGGTCATACACAGGCAATACTTGTTTTGTATAATCAGAAAATAAATCTTTATAGAGTTTACGTATATGACTAACACGTTCACTTTGTATACTTACTACAACTACTGCCAGAATTATCAAGATATAACTCCTTAAATCTTTCACACTGTAATGCAGAGGCATAATAACACAATGTCTAAGCTCACAGAAATATTGTAGTCCAGAGATGTAAAAACACAATCTCAAAGCTCACAGAAATAGTGCAAGTCAGTGGTGTAATAACACAATGTCTAAGCTCACATAAATAGTGTAATTCAGTGGTGTAATAACACAATGTCTAAGCTCACAGAAAAAGTATAATTCAGAGCTGTAATAACACAATGTCTAAGCTCACAGAAATAGTGTAATTAATTCGCAGTGGTGTAATAACACAATGTCTAAGCTCACAGAAAAAGTATAATTCAGAGCTGTAATAACACAATGCTTAAGCTCATAGAAATAGTGTAATTAATTCGCAGTGGTGTTAAAACACAATGTCTAAGCTCACAAAAATACGGCAAGTCAGTGCTGTAATAACACAATGTCTGAGCTCACAGAAATAGTGTAAGTCAGTGGTGTAGTAACACAATGTTTAAGCTAGCAGAAATAATGTAATTCGTAGTGGTGTAATAACACAATGTCTAAGCTCGCAGAAATAATGTAATTCGCAGTGGTGTAGTAACACAATGTCTAAGCTCGCAGAAATAGTGTAATTCGCACTGGTGTAATAACACAATGTCTAAGTTTGCAGAAAATAATGTAATTCGCAGTGGTGTAATAACACAATGTCTAAGCTCGCAGAAATAATGTAATTCGCACTGGTGTAATAACACAATGTGTAAGCTCGCAGAAATAATGTAATTCGCAGTGGTGTAATAACACAATCTCTAAGCTCGCAGAAATAATGTAACTCGCAGTGGTGTAATAAGACAATGTCTAAGCTCCCATAAATAGTGTAAGTCAGTGGTGTAATAACACAATGTCTAAGCTCCCATAAATAGTGTAAGTCAGTACTGTAATAACACAGTGTCTAAGCTCGCAGAAATAATGTAATTCGCAATGGTGTAATAACACAGTGTCTAAACTCACAGAAATAGTGTAATTCAGTGCTGTAATAACACAGTGTCTAAGCTCACAGAAATAATGTAATTCGTATTGGTGTAATAACACAATGTTTAAGCTCACAGAAATCTACGTTTCATCACAAAAATCCAGTAAATAAACGTACAGGTAAAATAAAATGGCGCTATGTCCATTATACACACCTGGATACCTTCCTCTTTATTATAGACGACTTTCATCCAAATTGTCTTGATTGTTATTTAGTGTATAGGTTAATATTTGAACGTTAAATGAAGTAAATCTGTGATTCAATCCATTGTTAGATACTTTAAATATCATTCAACCGCTTAAGGCTTTCTATTATACTATTTATTTTTTGCTGTGCAAAATGATTTAAATGTCTAGATTAAAGAGAGTTTCTTGGGTACTTTCACTATTTCAATCATTAGATGTTTTTAAATAAATAATGTTACTGATTATGTGGCATTAAATCACGCACTCAAATGGTTTGGGTAACTGCGGAACCGCAGCTCTTGTTTTTGTATGACCATTGGATGTTACCTGTTTAAGAGGTTGCTAAATAACGACCTTAACTAAGTTTTGACGGTAGGTTAAAGGATAAGCAGTGTAACGGTTGGGTTCATTTACATTACTGATCTTAACATTGTCAAAAGGCAGAGTTTAGAGCGGTGTTAACAATAATAGACGTATGTCATATTTAAGAACATAAATATAAATATTTAAAGTTAAATAACAATGGAAGATTTTAGAACAATATTTAGTGTAAACATATTTTATTATTATTGCTGACAGGGCCCGGATGGCTCAATGAGTTAGGTAGTTGGATTATCTAACAACTCATACAAGGCTATCACCAATACGGCGTGGGTTCGCGTCCAGCTTTGTAAATTGCAAAAAGGGTCACTCGACTCAGCCGCAAGTGATAAGTTTACCAGTTGCTGGCCCATGGTAGGTGGCTCTCTCTGGGTACTCCGGCTTCTTCCAACACTAAAACTGGTAGCCATGATCTAGCTGAAGTATTGCTGAAAGTGGCGTTAAACACCAAAATTCAAATCAATTATAATAGCTGACATATATAAATAGAACAACAATAGGATTCCGAAACAGTCAAAAGCTTATTTTTACATCTGTTTTCCAAGAAAATCATACAAACATCACACAAATGTCTATGGAAACTTATTAAATTCTATACTTGTGTGAGAATTATTTATACAAGAAAAGAGACGTTATAAATTGAAAAACTTGTGTCTTGTCTATGTGTTGTCATGTACAATAAACATATATCGAAAATAAAATACCATATACTTGCAATCTTCCAGATAGTTATCCATAGAAATACACAGTGACGAGATACATCAAAGCATTGATCTACAAATAAGGGTAATAACAAAATTACCGAACACAGAGCAATCTTCCAAAGGGAAAGTCAAAACTCATAAATCAATAAACAGACAAAATCAGTCAACAACTGGGAAACTGGCAAACCGCA
>MJUT01010276.1:1013006-1042248 GCA_002080005.1 Gigantidas platifrons | reverse complement strand
ATATTATAAAAATACATACAAAATATACGCTAATGTCGTTAAAATCATCACAAAGTATGAGCTATAGAAGAAAATAGTATCTATCATATTGGCAACGTCTTTGCCAATAACTTTACATGTTACCTCCTTGAGTTCACCAACATTATTATCCTTAGATAACTGCCACATCACCACACATTTAAGAGCTGGTCCTACTTTGTCCGTGTCTTCTTCGTTGTAATATTTCACAGTTATAATTACACCAAATACAATAATACCGCTTACAACAATGATAATAATCATAACAATAAGAAGTGCACACATTGGATTTGAGGATGTTGGAATTGATGACGACACTAGTGTTAAGAATATGGCATATGAGAGTAAAATTGTCATAGCAAGACTCACACGCTCTCCAGACTCAACCGGTAGCAAGAAAACAAGTGGATTCAACAGAGCAAATAACACAGTCGGTGCAATTACCATGACTCCATAATACAATGCCCGACGTTTAATTCTTATGTTTAAAGAGAACAACGTGCCTGCACCCATAACCTCTGATTCAGTGGAATATTCCAGTAATTTCCAATCTGAATGTGGAGAGAAATAGGCTAATTCTGCTTGATCTTTAAGAGATGAGAGACTCAAGAAAGATGCTGACATTCCCCATGCCGTAAACGCAAGGATACACTGTTGTTCGTCAAAAGGGAATTTTGAAATATCTGTTGGACATTTGGATTCAAACACATCTCCTGGACTATATACAACCTCTCCGTTAGTAATTATAAGTGCATTGAATTTAGTTGTTCCTCCAATTGGTTCCATCTTATTGACACTGTTTGTCAGAACTATAAATGGCCGCCACATAACTGAGGAGTCAATAACAGTCGAATACACATGTCCATATGTTGATGGATTCCAGGCTAAAAACGGGTCCGTCCAATTAAAATCAAAAACACCAGTAATAGAAATGGTTTCTTCAACTTCTTTAAAGCTGTTAATGTAGCAGAGATAAAAAGTAACATCGACCATCAGTGGTTTTGAGTGGTCATACACAGGCATTACTTCTTTAGTATAATTAGAAAATAAATCTGTGTAAAGTTGACGAATATGACTAACATTTTGACAATGTACACTTACAACATGCATTGCAAGAATCATCACAATAAATACCTTTGCATGTTTCATAGTGTAATGCAGCAGTTTAATAGCACACTGTCTCATCTCCAAGAAATTTATGTTTGATCATAAAATACCAATAACACCAAACAAACGTAGAGCTAAACAATTGTATCCATAACAACGGTATTTCTGGCTCATTAAAATAAAACGGCGTCTTTCATCCCTATATGTTGATTCTAGGATATTTAATATAAATATTTATACAACAAAGAAAAGTAAATTTGAGGAACCAATTTAGTTATTAAAGGGTTCTAATTATCATTTATCGGAAATATAATCAGGTAATAGCTTCGCAATGCTATTTATAATACAACTTTTGCTTACATTTTTCTAAACGCCTGAATTAAATATTATGTCGGGGACTCAACGGGTAGCTTCAACAGAGCAAACCACACAGTCGGTGCAATTACCATGACTCCATAATACAATGCACGACGTTTAATTATTATGTTTAAAGAGAACAACGTCCCTGCACCCTTGACCTCTGATTCAGTGGAATATTCCAGTAATTTCCAGACTGAATGTGGAGAGAAATAGTCTAATTCTGCTTGATCTTTAAGAGATGAGAGACTCATGAAAGCTGATGATATTCCCCAAACCGTAAACATTAGGGTACATTGCTGTTCGTCAAAAGGGAATTTTGAAATATTTGTTGGACATTTGGATTCAAAAACATCTCCTGGAACATATATAACATCACCGTTAGCAATGATAAATGCATTGAATTTCGTTGTTCCTCCAATTGGTTCCATCTTATTGACACTATTTATCAAAACTATAAATGGCCGCCACACATCTGAGGAGTCAATAACAGTCCAATAAACATTTCCATATAGCGATGGATTCCATGTTAAAAACGGGTCGATCGAATTAAAAGTAATGGATCCCGTAATAGAAATTGTTTCTTCCACTTCTTTAAAGCTGTTAATGGAGGTGAGAAAAAAGGTACACCGACCATCACCGGATTTGAGTGGTCATGAACAGGCATTACCTCTCTAGTATTGTTAGAAAATAAGTCGTTATAAAGTTTACGAATATAGCTAACATTTTCACAATGAACACGTACAACATGTTATGCAAGAATTATCAAAATAGAAATCCGTAAATGTTTCATATTGGCATTCAGGGGTGAAACAACAAAATGTCTACAGAGCTCCCATGAATCTAGAGTCTTATGACAAAAATGTTAAATAAAAACATATATGTAAGATAAACTGCGCTATATCCGTAATACACAACATCATATCTCCATCATTATAACATGTTTACTACATCATTTTCATTCAAATTTTCTGATTTCTATTCTATTCAATGATAATATTTTCACGTCATTGCTAGATGATCTAGTTCCTGAACTGTGGGGGTAGATTTGCTCTGTAGGGATCGGGGAGGGGAAGTATGATGATTAATGCCACTTTCAACAACAATTCAGTTATATCATGGAGGTCAGTTTTATTGGTTGAAGAAATCGGTGTACCCGGATAAAACCACCGACCTGCCGTAAGTCATTGACAAACTTGATCACAAAATGTCGCCTGAGCGAGGTTTGAACTCACAACTTTTGTGGCGATAGGCTCTGAATACACATATAATTGCAAATCCAAATACCATACGATCATAACCACGACGGAAATGGCAAATGAAAAAATATGCATCTCCCTCTTAAGATGGAACGCAGACATGTTTCTGTTATTTATATAATGCCTTGATCATTGTGTGTAAAAGAAAACTTATAGCACCTGGTTGCTTGTCGTGCGTATTGATGGTTTCAATTAGTAATTTCCACAGGTCATGTTAAACTTTGAACTCTCAAGGTTCGAATGCCACAGACCCTGTAAAATGATATTTAATACGGAATAATACAGTTATATTTCCATCCCCTGTTCTTGGAAACCTTAATGTTAAAATTTGTCTGTTGAACCCCCCTTTGAGGTTCGTGTTCATGCCTTCGTCTTCCGTTCTATTGAATATCCGAATAATGTCCATTCTGCATCTGGGAATAACTAATTAAGATCAGATTGACGTTTTAATACAAGAGAAACAATTTACATCGGTACATCACATAGTGTAAACACAAAGATGCACAGGTTTTTGCAAACAGGAAATTTTGAAATATCTATTTTGACATCTGGCTTAAGAGATCTAGTATGTAATTACATTCCGAAAATATAAAATATATCACTCGTAACCAAACAACGGCGGCAATTCTCTCATGAACTAACGCGCCTTAGTGAATTAGGTGCCGTTTGGTTTAGAGTGATTATTTGTCACTATCCTATAAATATATGTGACGGCATTTATTTTTTAAATCATGAAAGGTGAATTTGAGATGAAAAATAACAGATGAAAGTTTTGACCGCCGCATATACATCAGGATATAGTGCGTGGGTGTGATAGTTTTTGCCTTTGAATGGGTCATCATTGACCATGACACTGTCGCTCTTTACGGGCTGTAACGAGATGACTTTTGAAAACAACGGTCAAACAGAGGAGGAAAAAACAAACAAAACAAAAAGAAAGAAACTGCAAGGAAAGTTTCAATCTGCAAAACACTCAACTTAGCTTGCTTTCAGCTTGGATATTTGTTGTATCGCTTTCATGTGTCACAACTATGCGATTGCATTAATTATTGAAAAATATACATCAAAGTTCTAAGGACACCCTTAACGTCATAAACGTACAATAATCAGTTCAGCTCTGATAATAGAATACGTTTGGAGTTTGTTTCGTTTCGCGTAATAAGAAGTCAGCTTCGCAGGGAAGAGGGGTGGAAAAGGGATGGAGAAAGATTTGGGGAACATGCAAATATCTATGATTAATTTTTAGCGAATATCAACCTTGATTTCCAAATGCTAACTTAAAAATAATAATAAGATATTGTGTAGACAAAATTATAGTATTTTGTGATATTATAAAAATATATACAATACATAGCCTAATATCGTTATTACCATCACAACGTATGAAACATAGAAAAAAATGGTGTCGAACATATTGGCCACGTCTTTGCCAGTAACTGTACGTTTGCAATCAACGGATTCGCCAACATTATTATTCATAGGTAACTGCCACATTACAACACGTTTAAGAGCTGGTCCTATTTTGTCCACGTCTTCTTCATTGTAATATTTCACAGTTATAATTACACCAAATACAATAATACCGCTTACAACAATGATAATAATCATAACATTAAGAAGTGCACACATTGGATTTGAGGAGGCTGGAATTGATGACGACACTAGTGTTAAGAATATGGCATATGAGAGTAGAATGGTCATCGCAAGACCCACACGCTCTCCAGACTCAACGGGTAGCAAGAAAACAAGTGGATTCAACAGAGCAAACAATACAGTCGGTGCAATTATCATGACTCCATAATACATAGCCCGGCGTTTAATTTTCAGCTTAAACAAGAACGAACATGTGTAAATATCTTCATCTGTTTCAGTTGAATGTTCCAATAACGTCCAGTCTGAATGTGGATAGAAATAATCTAACACCGCTTGATCTTTAACAGATGAGAGCCTCAAGACAGTTGTTGGTATTCCCCATGCCATAAATTCAAAAATACACTGTTGTTCGTCAAAAGGAAATTTTGAAATATCTGTTGGACATTTGGCTTCAAACACATCCCCTGGATTATACACAACCTCTCCGGTAGTAATGATAAATGCATTAAAGATAGTGTCGCCTCCAATCGGTTCCATCTTATTGACACTGTTTGTCAAAACCATGAATGGCCGCCACATATCTGAGGAGTCAATAACAGTCCAATACTGATTGCCATATGACAATGGATTCCATGCTAAAAACGGGTCAGTCCAATTAAAATTAAACGAACCCGCCATTGAAATAGTTTCTTCCACTTCGCTAAAACTGTTTATGGAGACCAGATAAAAAGTAACACCGACCATCAATGGTTTTGAGTGGTCATACACAGGCATTGCTTGTTTAGTATAATTAGAAAATAAATCTGTGTATAGTTTACGTATATGACTTACACTTTGACAATGAACACTGACAACAAACATTGCAATAATTATCACAATAAAAATCCGTAAATATTTCATATTGTAAGTAAGAGGTGTAATAACAGAATGATTAGATCCCCAGAAGTCTACGTTATATTAGTTAACTCCACAAAGCAGACATACAGGTAAAATAAAATTGCCCTTTAGCCATTGGAAACATCTAAGTTTAATTTTATACATGATATTCATCCAAACATCATGGTCACTATTCCGAGTCAATATTTACACGTCAAATCAGTGAACCGATCCATGGTGAAGTGCTTTAACCAAATTTATTTTAAGGTTCGGTTACAGTATTTATAATACCTTTTATTAAATTTTTCTCTGTAAAAATGATTTAAATGTCTCAATTAGATCTAGTTCCTTCATTGTGGAGAATTAAATACACAACTTGCTCTTAGGATGGGACTCAAATGACTCCTACGATCCGTGTGATTAAAAGAAAGCTGAAAATAAACTAGGAATGATCATGAGAACGAAACCATTGCTCATTAACGACTGTTTCACTACGCGTGCCACATGTAGAGCAAGAATTGTTTACCCTCCGATCCATTGTGAAGTGATTTAACTATCAGTTATTTGAATGTTCGGTTACAGTATTTATAACACCTTTTATTTAATTTGTCTTTGAAAAAAGGATTTAAATGTACCAGTTGGATCTAGTTCCTTCATTGTGTGGTACTTTTATTCTGAAAGGGATAATCAAATACACAACTCGCTCTTGGGATGAAACTCAATTAAGCAGGTTGTTTGTAGAATGCTAAGATCAAAGCCAGTAAAAGAAAGCTGGCGGTCACTCATAATGAGGAAACTTGTTGCTATGAATAAGTGTTTACCACCTAATGTAGTTATATTTAGGCTAGCAGTTTGTGCTGCCTACTAGATTCAAACCTACATGTTCAGACTCCATACAAACGATTGAACCATTCCTTTCAAAAATTATATACAATACTATATGCAATCTCAATTCCGTGTCTTGCTTATAGAAATACCTTAAAGCTGATAATAATGGTTAACCTCACCTTCAGCAGTATCTCAGTTATATCGTGGCGGTCAGTTTTATTGGTGGCAGAAACAGGAGTAACTGCAGAAAACCACCGACCTGTCTTAAGTCACTGACAAACTCTATCACATAGTGTTGTATCGAGTACACAACGTTAGTGGTGATAGGCATATAAAGTTGTAAATCTAACTACGATATGATCAAGACCACGTAAACCATTGCTCTTTAGCAATTGGTTGCTGTTTAACGACGGGTGTCACATTTGGAGCAGGAACAGCTCATCATTACGGAAAAAAAATGAATTCACTCCCGGATTATAGTGGGGTTCATGTTGCTCGATCTTTAGTTTTCTATGTCATGTTTTTTAGATCGTTGTCTGTCCCTTTCTCTTTGTTTCTTTTGGTCATTGTATTGTCTGTCATTCCCGGATTTACATATTCTGATGATCCCTTTGGTATCTTTTGGTCATTGTATTGTCTGTTATTCTCTGATTTACAGATTCTGATGACCTCTTTGGTATCTTTTGGTCATTGTATTGTCTGTTATTCTCTGATTTACATATTCTGATGACCCCTTTGGTATCTTTTGGTCATTGTATTGTCTGTCATTCCCGGATTTACATATTCTGATGACCCCTTTGGTATCTTTTGGTCATTGTATTGTCTGTTATTCCCCGATTTACATATTCTGATTACCCCTTTGGTATCTTTTGGTCATTGTATTGTCTGTTATTCTCTGATTTACAGATTCTGATTACCTCTTTGGTATCTTTTGGTCATTTTATTGGGTAAACACAAGAAACAAATGTATGTCTCGTCATATAGAATACCCTTACGAAGGGGTTTTACCCATCATTGGGTAAACACAAGAAACAAATGTATGTCTCGTCATATAGAATACCCTTACGAAGGGGTTTTACCCATCATTGGGTAAACACAAGAAACACATGTATGTCTCGTCATATAGAATAACCTTACGAAGGGGTTTTACCCATCATTGGGGAATAAAATATATAGATATCCAGTTTAGTACGCACGGCCTGTTTCTGTTTTTAATCAATTGTTTTATCTTAATGAATTGGGATCTTAGCCACAATTACAAATATAATTTACTTCTCCATTATGCTGAAAGTCAAACAATATACAAAAGTCTTTTCGAGCAAGAAAGCCAAAGGCTACGTACAGCATAGCTAGTACAATGCTTATATGCATGAGTAAGATGGACGTATATTGGTTGCATGCTATACGAAAAAAAATATATAATCCGACCCTATCGTACTATGGTACCGTGTATGTACTTGTTATTTCAACTAATTTACGCCGCCATTTTTTTTTAAGCTTAACTACGATGGTACCATAGGTCTCCGATGTAATATTTAATGCAGCCATTTGAGATAATGTAAACAAAAATATTAGTATAAATAGTATTGCGAAAATATGAACTGATTGGACTTCTGATAATTGGTAATTATAACACTTTAACAACTAAATTGCTTCCTGAAATTTACTTTTCTTTAACGTATAAATATTTATATTAAATATCTTAGAATCAACATAAAGGGATGAAAGCCTCCGTTTTATTTTAATGAGCTAGAAATACGGTTGTTATGGATACAGTTGTTTACCTGTACTTTTGTTTTGTCTTTGTATCGTAGATTTCGGAGGGTTAACACACCTCTGAATAACAATATGAAATATTGTGTGTAATCTGTACATTGGCATCGTGGATGTTTGTGATAAAACGAAGATTTTTCGGGAGCTTAGACATTATGTTATTATATTGCTGACTTACAATATGAAACCTTTACGGATTTCTATCTTAATAATTCTTGCAATACATGCTGTAAGTGTACATTGTGAAAATGTATGCTATATTCGGAAGCTTTATAACGATTTATTTTCTAACTATACTAAAGAGGTAATGCCTGTGTATGATCACTCAAAACCTCTGTTGGTCGGTGTTACTTTTTATCTCGGCTCCATTAACAGCTTTAAAGAGGTGGACGAAACCATTTCTATCACTGGTTCCTTTGTATTTAATTGGATGGACCCGTTTTTAGCCTGGAATCCATCGACATATGGACATGTGTATTCGACTGTTATTGACTCTTCCGATATGTGGCTACCATTTATAGTTCTGACAAACAGTGTCAATAAGATGGAACCAATTGGAGGAGCAACGAAATTCAATGCAGTTATCAATAGTAACGGAGAGGTTGTATATAGTCCTGGAGATGTGTTTGAATCTAAATGTCCAACAGATATTTCAAAATTCCCCTTTGACGAACAACAGTGTTCCCTTGTGTTTACGGCCTGGGGAATATCATCAGCTTTCATAAGTATCTCATCTCTTGAAAATCAAGCAGATTTAGTCTATTTCTCTCCACATTCAGACTGGAAATTACTGGAATATTCAACTGAATCAGAGATCATGGCCGATGCAACGTGGTTCTCTTTAAACATAAGAATTAAACGTCGTGCATTGTATTATGGAGTCATGGTAATTGCACCAACTGTCCTGTTTGCTCTGTTGAATCCACTTGTGTTCTTACTACCCGTCGAGTCTGGAGAGCGTGTGAGTCTAGCTATGTCAATTTTACTCTCATATACCATATTCTTAACACTAGTGTCGTCATCAATTCCAGCATCCTCAAATCCAATGTGTGCACTTCTTATTGTTATGATTATTATCATTATTATAAGCGGTATTATTGTATTTGGTGTAATTATAACTGTGAAATATTTCAACGAAGAAGCTGTGGACAAAATGAGACCAACTCTTAAACGTGTTGTAATGTGGTTGTTTCATAAGTATAATAATGTTATAGAACCCTTGGAAGTAAGAGATAAAGTTACAGGGAAGGACGTGGCCAATATGCTAGATACTATTTTCTTCTATGGTTCATATGTTGTGATGGCTATAACGACATTTGGGTATAGTCTGTATATACTTATATAATGTTACAAAATAGTATGATTTTGTCCATTTAAAATTTCATGATAGCAAAATGCCTCATGGCGGGGTGTACTCGATAACACATTGTACTTGTCGATGATTTGTGGCAGGTCGGTGGTTTTCTCCGGGTACTCCGGATTCCTCCACCAATGAAACTGACTGCCACTATATAGCTGAAGTATTGCTACAAGTGGCGCTAAACACCATAGGCCTAATCCTAATCTCCTATCTCATCTTATATCCTATAATTCAAATAAAGCGATTCAGTAGTATTTCACCGTTTCAAAATAACAATGCTTTTCTATCTGAACACAAGATCAAGCTTAAGACTTACTATCATTTTAAACAGAAGACTCAAGTTTAACGTACATGATCGTTTTGTCGATTTAAGCTTTGAGTACAATTTAAAATGAATCTTTAAGATTTACTTTAGTTATTTTGAGATGCCAGTGACTTTTATTGTGAGATATTTTAATTCCGATTTCGTGAGCAATGTTTTCCTTTGTTTTTGATTTTTGTTTTTGCTTTCTTGTTTGTTTGTTTATTTTTCTTTTTGTTCTTTTTTCTATATTTTTTCTACATGTTGTACGAATAATAATACATAATTTATCTTGACATAAATATTTTTGATAAACCATATTAATGCTCAAAAACATATTAATTGGTGTACGATTCCCTTGGCCTAAATTTAATTCTGCCATGTAACAAAATGTTCTAAACAAAAATATTGAATTACATTTAAGAAAATATTAACTCGTCGAACTTTCGATAAATCATAGTTAGAACACTTAAGCAAATAAACTGGTTCTTGAGACTCGTATTTCTTTGTTGTATGAATATTTAAATTGAATAGAATAGAAAATACAATGTAGGGTTAAAAGCAGTGTATTTTAATGACCTAGAAATAAATAGTGTATTACCGATACATTTGCTTACCCGTATGTTTGTTTTTTTTTGTGTGGTTTTTTGTGATATAATGTAGATCTTTCGGACACCTCTGAATGACAACATGAAATATGTACGTATTATTATTTTGACAGTTCTTGCAATGCATGTTGTAAATGTACATTGTGTAAGTGTTAGTCATGTTCGTAAACTTTATACAGATTTATTTACTAACTATACTAAAGAAGTATTGCCTGTGTATGACCACTCAAAACCACTGATGGTCGGTGTTATTTTTTATCTCGCCTCCATTAACAGCTTTAAAGAGGTGGACGAAACAATTTCTATTACAGGTTCATTTAATTTTAATTGGACTGACCCGTTTTTAGCCTGGAATCCATCGCTATATGGAAATATTTATTGGACTGTTATTGACTCCTTAGATATGTGGGTACCATTTATGGTTCTGGCAAACAACGTTAATAAGATGGAACCTATTGGAGGCGAAACTAAATTTAACGCATTTATCATTTACAACGGAGATGTTATATATAGTCCAGGTGATATTTTCGAAGCCAGGTGTCCTACAGATATTTCAAAATTTCCTTTTGACAAACAACAATGTTCTTTTACGTTTATCGCATGGGCAATAGCGAAAAATATCTTGAGTCTCTCATCTGTGAAAGATCAAGCATCATTAGATTATTTCTATCCACATTCGGACTGGACATTGCTAGAATATTCAACTGAAACAATTGAAGACATTTACACGGATTTATTCGTTTTTAATTTAACAATTAAACGTCGGGCATTGTATTATGGTGCCATGGTAATTACACCAACTGTGCTGTTTGCTCTGTTGAATCCACTTGTTTTCTTTCTACCCGTGGAGTCTGGAGAGCGTGTGGGTCTTGCTATGACTATTTTACTCTCCTATGCCATATTCTTAACACTAGTGTCGTCATCAATTCCAGCCTCCTCAAATCCAATGTGTGCCCTACTCATTGTTATGATTATTATCATTGTTGTAAGCGGTATTATTGTATTTGGTGTAATTATAACTGTGAAATATTTCAACGAAGAAGACAATAACAAAATAGGACCAGCTCTTAAACGTGTTGTAATGTGGCAGTTACCTAAGGATAATAATGTTGGCGAATCTGTGGAGATGAAATGTAAAGTTACAGGGAAGGACGTTGCCAATATGTTAGATACTATTTTCTTCTATAGCTCATATCTTGTGATGATTTTAACGGCATCAGGGTATATTTTGTATGTAGTTTTATAATATATTAAAACATTGTTACTTTGTCTAATAGATCTAGCATATTCCAAATGGGTTCATATTCCTGTTGGGCTACTCTGATTATTAGTATTTTCATGTAATAAAATATGTCTAATTTTAGTGGTATTTGCTATAAATCAAATGCACCAGTGTTCAGGTCCAGTGCAGTGTTCTGTTGGTAGAGATGAAGGATGGTGTGTTATTAAATTATAAAGGTGAAGGACGGTGCATTATTACATTGTAAAGGTGAAGGATGGTGCATTATTACATTGTAGAGGTGAAGGATGGTGTATTATTACATTGTAGAGGCGAAGGATGAAAATATTATTACATTGTAGAGGTGAAGGATGGCGCATTATTACATTGTAGATGTGAAGGATGAAAATATTATTACATTGTAGAGGTGAAGGATGGTGCATTATTACACTGTAGAGGTGAAGGATGAAAATATTATTACATTGTAGAGGTGAAGGATGGTGTAATTACACTGCAGAGTTGAAGGGTTGTGTATTATTACACTCTAGATGCCGTTGAAAGTTTATATATTACATTGTAGAGGTGAAGGATGGTGTATTATTACACTGTTGATTTCCTTTAAATATTGACATTGATGCTCTTAAATGTAACATACGTCAATCATTCTTATCTCCGCCTTTAACAAAACATTTTATATAGTTAAAACAATGAGCACAATCTTTACCTTGTTTAACTTTTAAGCTACAGTGGGACTCACAATAAGGTCGCTATTGAGCAACCTTTAAAACAAGCAGCAGCTTTCAATCTATAAAGGTCATAGAAAACAAGAAGAAATCTTTCAAGATATCTATTTGACATCTGGATTAAAAACACAATTATAACTATCTATGGAAAGTCAGAAATGCAGAAGAAGAGTTTGAAGATACTAAATAGGTAATCAAAAGCCGTAACTCGAAGGAAAGAGGCCAGAATTGCCAAAATAAAAGGGATAAACAACTATCTACAAAACAATACATAGAAAACTGCGATCGAGGAACACGAACCCACTAATATCCGGGGGTGAACGCGGGTGCTCCGGAAGGGTAAGCAGTTTCTTCTCCACATGTGCTACCTGTTGCGCTACTCTTCTTCCAAACCCAGTGATGGCGACAAGTAAAAAATGAAGAAAGGACCAAATTGTGATTCTGACCAACGGAACATATCTGTGGTCATTTGTGACACAGATACTCCGCAACGATTAACCAAGACATGGTGGCAACCGGAAAACTTTCGAAGTGATGACTCCAACTTAACAACTAGGAACCCTTGGTGCACATGGATATCGTGGTCGTGATGATATGGAAGTTGGATTTACAACTACCTGTGTAATCAGTGCCCATCACCATTAAAGTCGTGAGTTCGAATCCGGATCATGGCGAGATGTACTTAATACAACAATATGTGATAAAGTTTATCATTTACTTGCAGTGGTTTCCTCCCGATACCCCCATTTCATCCCCCAATAACAATGAACGCCACGATATAGCTGAAATATTGCTGAAAATGGCGGTTAGCACCATAACCCTAACCGTTAGTTCAGAGGCTTCCTTGCTAGCAACAACCCTCTATAAAGAAAACCATGATTGGAACCATAATCTCTTGAATAGCAAATCAACCGCGAGATATATACTCCATATGCAAGAGTTACTGCAATGCTGCTACATATAAATCAATAGTTCATAATGAGAAAATTGGAATGATTTCTTTTGTCATAAGGTTTCGTTCCTAACCGACATTTCTTGTCAATTTCGAGATGTAGTTCAAGGTATGAAAGCAGACCTAGCTGTATCTGTGGTATCCTTTATTTCAACCTCAATGGAATAGATGCAATCAAGAAAATCAATAAGCTTAAAATTTAGTCAAAGGACATCATCTATATAGCGGAACGTGCAATCAAAGGATCGTGCTAGCTTCTTCCCGTTTTTTTCTTCCGAAGCCCTTGTATGAAGTCTGCCTCGTACAAATAACGGAATAAGTCGGGAAGCGCAGTTAGTACCCATATGAATGCTGATTATATGTTGAAAGAAATGCCCTCAAAAGATAATAAATGTCTTGTCAATCAAAAACTCAAGCATCTCATGATATCAGTTTCAGATAACTTTTTTTTTAAGAAGAAGAGTGGGTTTTTTTTGTTGTTGTTGCTTTTTTCAATATGTGATAAATTTTATCATTGACTTGCAATAGGTCAGTGGTTTCCTCCCGATACCCCCATTTCATCCCCCAATAACAATGAACGCCACGATATAGCTGAAATACTGCTGAAAATGTCGCTTTGCACCATAACCATAACCATTAGTTCAGAGGCTTCCTTGTTAGCAACAATCCTCTATCAATAAAATCATGATTGGAACCATAATCTCTTGAATAGAAAATCAACTGCGAGATATATACTCCATATGCAGGAGTTACTGCAATTCTGCTACCTATAAATCAATAGTTCACAATGAGAAAATTCTGCTGTGGTAAGGTTTCGTTCGTAACCGACCCTCATTGTCAATTTCGAGATGTAGGACTGTTGATTATCTGTTGGAAAAAAAATGCCCTAAAAACATAATAAATATCCTGTCAATTAAAAACTCAAGCATCTGATGATATCAGTTTCAGAGAACATTTTTGGAAGAAACAGATTGATGTTTTATTTTGTTTTTGTTTTTGTTTTTGTTTTTTTTTTTTTTGGCAAGATAAGATTTGTCGCTTTATACGACGAAGTAATTGTGTCTCTACGTTGGCCATTCTTTTTAATGAAACACAGTTGGACTAATTCCTTTAATCTATCTTCTAGTTTTATGTTTCTGAAGCTACTCTAAGAATCACAATATGTAATTTAATTCCAAGCAATCAGCAAATTTTAAAAAGCACCTACTCATTAAAACAGTGAAAGTACCCAACGGTGCAGAAACTCTATCTAATCTAGACATTTAAATCATTTTACAAAATAAAAATTAATAGTATGACCTGCGGTTGAATGGTATTTAAAGTATCTAACAATAGACTGGATCACATATTTACTAAATTTAGCGTTTAAATATTAACATTGACACTGACTAACAATCAAAATGTTTGGATAAAAACCGTCATTAATAAAGAGGAAGGTATTCAGTTCTGTATAATGGATATAGTGCCATTTTATTTTACCTGTACATTTGTTTACTTATGTTTTTGCAATATAACGTAGATTTCTGTGAGCTTAGACATTGAGTTATTACACCATTGAATTACACTAGTTATCTGAGCTTATAAATTGTGTTATTAGACCTCTGGACTACATTATTTCTGTGAGCGTAGACATTGTGTAATTATGACTCTGAAATATTTAAGGATTTGTATCTTGCTAATTCTACCAATACATGAAGTAAGTATGCAGAGTGAACATGTTAGTCATATACGTAATCTGTATACAGATTTATTTTCTAATTATACTAAAGAAGTATTGCCTGTGTATGACCACTCAAAACCTCTGATGATCGGTGTTACTTTTTATCTCGCCTCCATTAACAACTTTAAAGAGGTGGATCAAACAATTTCTATTACGGGTTCATTTAATTTTAATTGGACTGATCCGTTCTTAACTTGGAATCCAATGCTATATGGAAATATTTATTGGACGGTCATTGACTCCTCAGATATGTGGGTACCATTTATGGTTCTGGCAAACAACGTTAATAAGATGGAACCTATTGGAGGCGAAACTAAATTTAACGCATTTATCATTGCTAATGGGGATGTTATATATACTCCAGGGGATATTTTCGAAGCCAGGTGTCCTACAGATATTTCAAAATTTCCTTTTGACAAACAACAATGTTCTTTTACGTTTATCGCATGGGCAATAACGAGAAATTTCTTGAGTCTCTCATCTGTGAAAGATCAAGCATCATTAGATTATTTCTATCCACATTCGGACTGGACAATGTTGGAATATTCAACTGAAACAATTGAAGACATTTACACGGATTCATTCGTTTTTAATTTAACAATTAAACGTCGCGCATTGTATTATGGAGTCATGGTAATTACACCAACTGTGTTGTTTGCTCTGTTGAATCCACTTGTTTTCTTGCTACCCGTCGAGTCTGGAGAGCGTGTGAGTCTTGCAATGACTATTTTACTCTCCTATGCCATATTCTTAACAATAGTGTCGTCATCAATTCCAGCATCCTCAAATCCGATGTGTGCACTTCTTATTGTTATGATTATTATCATTGTTGTAAGTGGTATTATTGTATTTGGTGTAATCATAACTGTGAAATATTTCAACGAAGAAGACGTGGACAAAATAGGACCAGCACTTAAACGTGTTGTAATGTGGCAGTTACCTAAGGATAATAATGTTGGGGAATCCATGGAGATAAAATGTAAAGTTACAGGGAAGGACGTTGCCTATATGTTAGATACTATTTTCCTCTATAGCTCATATGTTGTGATGGTTTTAACGGCATCAGGTTATATTTTGTATGTATTTTTATAATATATCAAAACTTGCTTTGTTACTTTGTCTAATATATGTAAAATGTAAAGTTACTGGTAAAGACGTTGCCAATATGTTAGATACTATTTCCGTCTATGTTTCATACTTCGTGATGGTAATAACGCTACTAGTCTATATGTTGTATGTATTTTTATAATATCACAAAATACTATAATTTTGTCTACAGAATTTCATTTTATTCTTTTTAAGGTAGCATCTTGAAATGAAGACCTATTTTCGTTATATATATACACTCCATGAATCATAGAAAGACGATATTTGCTTAGCCCCCAATCTATCACCACCCTGTTCCCTCCCAGACACCGCGAGAAGTTGACTACTTATTATGCGAAACGAAACAAACACCAAATATATTATATTATCAGATCCGAACTGATTATTGTGCGTTTTTGTTTTGTTTTAGAAATTATTTCTCTTCTTGTTCATTCAAGTCAACTCGTAGCAACTTCTAAAGAGCGACAGTGTTATGGCAGTGGTCAATGGTGACCCTTGTAAAGAAAAAATCTACTATACTCACGCATTATATCCCGATGTGTTGCGGTCAAAACTTCCATACGTTGTTTTCCATCTAATTACAAAAAAGGGTACACTCGACTCGTAGCCACAAGTGATAAAGTTTACCAGTTGCTTTCCCATGGTCGCTGGTTCTTTCCGGGTACTCCGGCTTCTTCACCACTAAAACTGGTCGTTATGATATGGCTGAAATATTGCTGAAAGTGGCGCTAAACACAATAATTCAATCAAACAATCAATCAATCACTCTCATGTTCACCTTTTTGTATTTAAATATCATATATATTATAGTATATCGAAAATTAATCCCTCTAACCCGAAGAACAGTTTGAAGATGCGGTAATCAGAATCCGTATATCTGCCAATAGAAAAAACAGACAACACAATGGCTAAAAGAAAAGGAGCAAAAGGACCATCTACAAAGCATACACATAAATCTAAAGACCGAATAACACAAACCCAACTAATAGGTGGTTACCGCTGGTGGTTCGGAAGATACGCAGTTCCTGCCCCACTAGTGATGTCGTGTTAATCTAATTACAAAGTATATACATATTTGTTTCCTAATTAGTATTGCCTGTGTATGACCACTCAAAACCATTGATGGTCGGTGTTGCTTTTTATCTCGTCTCCATTAAGTAGAAGAAACCATTTCTATTACTGGTGCCTTTGATTTTAATTGGACTGACCCATTTTTAACATGGAATCCATAGCTGTATGGAAATGTGTATTGGACTGTTATTGACTCTGATATGTGGCTACCTTTCATAGTCCAGACAAACGGTGTCCATATGATGGAGCCGATTGGAGAAGAAGAAACTAAATTAAACTCATTTATCATTACTAACGGAGAGGTTGCATAAAATCCTGGAGATGGTTTTGTAACCAGATGTCCAACGGATATTTCAAAATTTACATCTGACGAAAAACAGTGTTTCTTTGAGTTTACGGCCTGGGCTTTGCCATGAACTTTTGAGTCTGTCATCTCTTTATAGTCAAGCATTATTAGACCATGTCTATCCACATTTAGACTGGATACCATTGAAATACCCAACTTAAACAGATGAGGAAGGCTTAGAAGCGAATTTCTATTTTGACCTACGAATTAAACGTCGGGAATTGTATTATGGAATCATGATAAATGCACCAACTGTGTTGCTTGCTCTGTTGAATCCAGTTGTGTTCTTGTTACCCGTTGAGTCTGGAGAGTATGTGAGTCTTGCTATGACAATTTTACTCTCATATACCATATTTTAACGACATTAGGGTATATTTTGTATGTATTTTTATAATATTCCAAAACATTATCGCTTTGTCTAATAGAACTTGCATGTTTCAAATGGGTTCCTATTAAGATTGCGTCCTAGTCGTGATCGTATGGTATTTCTATTCCCTTCATGTCGAGGCATACTCGATACAACTTTATATGATACGAGGAGTTATCAGAATCCTCTAAATTGAAGAAGAACAGACAACGCAATGACCAAAAGACAAACAACGATCCACAAAACTTACACATACTACTAAAGATAACAGGAACCCCACTAAAAACCGACCGGTAGAGTAAGACGTTCCTGCTCCACTAGTGACACACATCGTGTTAATCTAGTTAGAAACCCGTTTACAAGTCATGAATAAAGAAAGGACCGGGAATTGTTTACGACAAGCGGAACATATCCGTGGTCATTTGTGACACAGATATTCAATAACGTAATGAACCAAGGTGATGATCAAAATATGCTTAAGACATAGTGTTTACGACATTTCCAACTAAACAGTATTATTTGGTATATAAAAATCCAAAATAAGGGCCGAAATAACCACACAAAATGTAAACAATATGGCGTCCTATGCCGATGCAGCAAAACAACATACAACCTTCCGAGCCAGTGACGACTTATGTGGAGTAAAGCTAATATTAACATTGGAATCCGATGTTCTAGACAAAGCCAAAGCTGATTCTGGCCACAACATAATCTTACAGAGCTTTGATACTATACATCAATGTTAGCAATATGATAGGTCTACAACATGTACGTGGCCGATGTGGCATATATCTAGACAAATAAGAAGATCGTAACTTACTATTCTCATCTACATTGGTGCTCAGAAACAAATCAGTTAATTTTTGCACAAGAAATCCCAGGTATGCTTACAAAGAAAAACCTGGTATAACAAAGGTGTGTTTGAAAGATATACCTCTATCAGCAGATCATCCAGACTTTCAAAGAGCATAACTGTGAAATAATAAAGTTCTTTATGGAACGCCTATTCATCGATAACTACCTCGCGAACTCTCAAATTGGTGACCGAATTATTATATGCAATCCCATTAACACACCTCGGCCAACCTAAGCCATGGGCCGATAAGCTCAAATGTTCCAAATGTCTTGGAAATGGCCATAAATCAAATGAGTGTGAGTCCGATTGGCGATGCCGTACTGGTTGGAGTTCTGGGACACAAACAGTCAGAATGTAGAACATAATCATTCCCGGATCATGGCAATGATTCAAGCAGTGAATTAATAATACCATTTTATACTACAAAGTATTTGATATAGACATTTAATCGTACTGTGTAAACATTTATCCATTTCCTGTAACAAAAAAAAATAATCACTGAACATCTCCTGAATAAACAAACATTCGGAATATTCAACACCGTGGTTTATTATAGATAATGAATTTTCAAATATAGTAACAAACATAAGTTTTATACTCTTTTTTACAAATCTATTAAACTCTATTTGTAAATATATGTAAATTAATCTCAATAAGTGTTATAATTGTGGTAAAGCACATAATTATTCATGCCATCTAGTTACGGACAATCAAGTGTAATACAAAACAGATAGACTGTGAACACATAATTATTCATACCACTTAGTCAGGGACAATCAAGAATAATAGAAAATAGAGAGAGATTGTTTTTTTTTCAATGGTTTTTCCATTACAATATCAATATTTTAGCGGTGTTAAAATATCTCTTTTAATTGTTAGTTCATGCATATTGCATTGTCGCCTTGAATTGAAGGTCCGTCTTTGTCGTGATCGTATGGTTTGTTTGTTTATTTATTTGATGGTATTTAACGCCACTTTCAACGATATTCCAGTCATGTTGCGGCAGTCAGTCTTATTGGTGGAGGAAACCAGAGGATCCGGAAAAAATCGGAGCAGGATTCGAACTCACAACGTTAATGGTGATAGGCACTGATTGCACAGGTAGTTGCAAATTCAATTACCAGACGATCAGGAGTCGTCGTGGCCGTGATCGCATTGCAGTTGGATCTACAACTACCTGTGCAATCATGTTGTGAGTTCGAATTTCGATCAGGTCGAGGTGTACAACATTATGTGATAAAGTGTCAGTGACTTGCGACAGGTCGGTGGTTTTCTCCGGGTACTCCGGTTTCTTATACCAATAAAACTGACCGCCACGAACAAACAAGCATTAATTAATTAAATTATGCACATGAGAGAATATAAATGATAACAATAAATAGAAAAATACTAGGGTTGGAATCAGAAAGTTAATATATTATATATAACATAGCTGACTGATAGCTGGCATAAAACTGAATTATACATTATATTTCTTAAGCTTACCTTCACTAAAAATAACCCATAAAAGTTATTAAGTTATACAGATCCTAAATACTGTAATTATTATCAAAACTAAGGTACTTCTCTCTCAAATAAAAGTGACTAACTGATTTTGGCTATTCTGTTAAGGCCCTTTGTTTGATATCTCCCAAGCACTTTTGAAATTACTTGGCTTTACAATATTTCGATATTAAGCATATCTGATAAAAGTTATTCCAGAAACGTGTCGTGCGCACTAAATTTGATATCTACGTTTTTATTAATAATACATCGAAGTTATAAATGAAACATAAAATATATTAATAACACATAAAAGTTATTAATAACACATAAAAGCTAATAACACATAAAAGCTATTAATATAGTATTAATAAATGGGTGTTTTCATAATGGACCGGTTATATGTCCAAGGTTAGTCATAATGGCCCAAGGAAGGTTGTATTGGCCCGAGGCAACGCCGAGGGCCAATACAACTTTCCGAGGGCCCTTATGACTTAACCGAGGATATATAACCGGTCCATTATGAAAACACCCATTCCTTAATACTTTTATTAACCAGTCAATTTCAATTTTAGGTAATCTTCATTCTTTTTGAAACTGAAATTTTTTAAACTTTTTGAATATTTTATCATTTTGAGTTGAAATTTTTGAAATTTTTTGAAATTTTTGAAATATTGAAATTTTTTGAAAATTTCGAAATCTTATGAAATTTTTGAAATATTGAAATTTTTAAAAAAATTTGAACTTTAAGCATTTTTTTTTATTGATTTTAGAATTTTATGAACATTTTTGGGTAATCTTCAATTTTTTTTTAAGAAGGCCACAATGGACCGGTCCATTATGGCTTTTACCAGTCCATTATGGCTTTTGCCGGTCCATTATGGCCTTAAAAGCCATAATAGACCGGCAAAGCATTTTGGAGCAAAATAATGTTCTTCCTGTATAAATAGTCTGTATAAAATCAGTCTGTAGTATTCATAATATAACCTACTGGTTAATAATAACACATAAAAGTTATTAGTAAATATAAAATATATTAATAACACAAAAAAGCTATTAATAACACATAAAATCTATTAATAACACAAACAAGTTATTAATAACACATAAAAGTTATAATAAAACATAAAAGATATTAATAACACATAAAAGTTATTAGTAAAACATAAAAGCTATTAATAACACATAAAAGTTATTAATAACACATAAAAGTTATCAATAACACATAACAGTATACACTTATGGGTATGAGGGTAATAGCACTTTTATTGTCCCCAAGGTACCAACTATTTTAGTTCGTTCTTTTTTGTATGAATATTGACATTTGTCCTCTGTTGTATACGTCATTAAATGTAAATCAATAAGATGACTGACTTAGAAAAGTTCGGGAAATAGGATTGCCGAAATTACCACAGGGGGGAATAGTCATTGTTTACTTGTTATCTGCCGTCTCCGTAATTTAGCTCACGCAATGAATAAGTCAGAGGACTTGCATAGTCCTAACATTTTTGACCGTCACCACCGGGGTAATAGTCATGTAGTTGATTTTAGTATGCAATAGCAAAACTACTGTCATGATTTTATAAAGGAAAAAAGATAGTGAAGTATAATAATTCTTAATAACACATAAAGTTATTAATAACACAACACATAAAAGTTACTAATAATACATAAAAGTTACTAAAAATACATAAAAGTTTTTAAGAACACATAAAAGTTATTACTGATGTTTAATATTTATTTTTATTATATAGATATCGATGAAATACCGTGATTTCCGAGTTAAATAAAAACGATAATTTCACTAGTGAAATTACCATTTTTATTTTAACTCTCGCTATTTTTCCCGCCATTTTTCTAGCCGGAACTATTTTTTTTTAGAATATTATATGGAGTGATGTCCCTTTGCTTCATTTCATTGACAGATTGTTAGTTTCATTTATGATAAAGGAAAGATTTAAGAAATAAACAAAAGGATATCTTAATCTAGTATTTCATTGCGATACAATAAAAAGAAGGTAAATTTTGTAAACATTGACATGTTTTAATACTTTTCATGGCAGAATTATGCTCTAAAAACATGTGGTCTCGGTAGAAAGAATCTTTCCAACAGTAGGATAAAACATTAACCACCCCAAAAGATCGTCTGCTATAAATTACCTCCAAATAACAGTGTTCGTTATATTGCTTCTTGTGAAATGAATCCAAATTTTTCACAGCTTTCGTCAACCACAAGTACTAGTTCAATGACTTCTGACACTAAGATGTCATCTAGTTTTTTATGGGAACACTTACATTTACGGAGGAATTTTTTAGTCAGAAAAGACAAAGTGATGATTCCGGGCTACAAATAGCAAAAAAATAAATATAAAAGAATCCTACCTTTATCGTTTAGTGGTTCCGATTCTGAGTGAACTTTAGTCCAGTTTCCTTCCGTTATAATATCCTGGTGTTGACGGTTCCCGATAGCGTAAGAAACATTTCCCCCGTGTGTCCCTTAGAAACAATAAATTTTTACAAATAAGTTTTTGTTTGTTTGTCAAAACTAGTTCTTTATTTCTTCCAAACCTAAAAGTTCTACTCATAGAAGCTACGAAGAAAACATGATTTTTGTGAAATACCTTGTTTCTGACACTTTGTGTATCACGACACCAGTTCTCGATAGGTGTGTAAAATGATGAAAAATCAATTATGGAGGGCATGTTTACTAATAAAAATTATAGGAAAAAAAGAAAAAAAATGTATTTAAAGGAAAAGGCCAGTCAGATGAACAATTGTTATAATTCAATACATTGTAACTTTTTATTTGTAAATAACTAATTATTAAGCAAAAAACACCATTAACATTAATATGCCTAATTAAAAATATGAATATTTTGAATTTCCTGTCGTAGTGTAAGCGGCCATGACACCTCTTCATGTGACGTCACGCAGTCAGATCATGTTAGTTGAATAAATAAGTTGTATTTGACTTTTTTCAACATCGTGCCCGTTTTGTTATGTTTTAATATCAGATCAACTGCAATACAATGTTTATAATTGTATATCGTTCTAATTTTGTTCTTGATATTCCCATCACATGTTACATTTTCATAAAACAAAGGAGTTTATTTGTACGGTGAAAAAAGGGGGGGTTGTTCTACGTATAATTTAATGTTTTACGTGATTGGCCGTGGGTTAAATAACTGTCAGTTTTAAGTCGTTTTATGCTTACACATGTTTTTTTTTCTTTTTTGTCCCCAATGCTGTCGTACTTTCCCGTGTTTTTCGTGGTCACTGGTCGATGTGTTGACAAGGATAGTCCTGACCTGTAATTACAAAAACAAATTCTTCTCACATTTTCCCTTTCGTTAGTGCAATAAAATGCTTGACATGAAGTCATAATGATATTGTAAATATCAAAAGATAAATATACGACGTTATTTGACGATTTACATATTTTTTAATGATAAAATTGCAACTGATACAATGCTGATAGTCCCTGACATATACCGACTTTTACTACGTCACGGGCAGGATAAATCCGAGAATGGATTATGACTTTTGTCTCCTCCACATTGAAGAGTTTGGAAAAATGGCGATCCCCATTATTTGGTGCTACAGGCAACTTCAATCATCAAATTCTACCTTACGGTATACTATTTTTAGCATTCATTAACACAAATGTCTTTTATTTACTGTCATTTAAATTTTCACGCTAACTTGTTAAGACCATGGCCTTTTCCTTTAAGATATTTGCAAACACGAAGATGATTGATTTCAACCATGCATGTAAAATTAAACATGTTTGAAAAAGTGTCCCATTGGGGTTACACAATAGAGAAATAACGTTGATATGAAGATAAAACTGATAAGGTATTACCCCAACAGCGCCACCTGTATATTTGCAGTTTTGTATGACGTATACGTACTTGACCTTCATTGACGCAAAGTTTTGTTTACATCACAAACGTATATTTTAAGCAATGATCCGGTGAACTTAGAGTTATTTTTGGAATAAGAAAATGTGCATATATATCTGAGACTATAAAGATTATGTTCATATATACCTTGATACGTAGCACAGCCATTTTTCCTTCTTGCGAAGCGAGGTGGTGTTCCGTAGGTAAAATCCTGACGAACAGAAGACACGTGCGTTTTCCCGATTTATGTCAAAACTCTCACGCGCATAATTATCGAGAACTGGTAACTATCGAGAACAGGTGAATGAACGATACGTTTGAATTACACATTTAACGTTTGAACCGTTTGGACCCACATTTAACGATTTACATTTCCTAGCTGTTATATTGTTAAATTACTTGTTTTCTAATTATATAATCCATCGAATTTGAAATAGTTTTGGTTTTGTTAACGGCCAAATATTGGTATGCCTCCGACTTCTTTCACAAAATATTCTCCCACAAGAGTACAAATGAAATGTACATATAGTACATTTGTAAAAATGAAACATACATCAAGTGTCGATAAATAAAATTGCGTCTTTCAAGGTCGAGTGCATACTATGATCACAAAGTTTACAAGTAACCAACATGGAAATTATATTCCTAATCGAAATATGTGGACATGAATTTATTTATTTACAAAATTGAAATCATTAGACAAACTTTTCAGTCAACGAGTAACCAAGAACACAGTTGTATATTAATGCGCAATAAAGAAATAAACACATGCAATGCAGATGAAAGAAAATATCAAATTTATTGACTCAAAACAGTCTATATAATAAACAGTATAACTAACTTCGACGTCCGATTACCAAAAAATATGTCACTCATGACCGCACAACACTGATAATTCACTCATGCGCTTTGTAATTGTAATGGGTTCATATTCCTGTTGGGCTACTCTGATTATTAGTATTTTCATGTAATAAAATATGTTTACTTTAGTGGTATTTGTTATAAATCAAATGCGCCAGTATTAAGGTCCAGTTCAGTGTTCTGTTGGTAGAGATGTAGGATGGTGTGTTATTAAATTATAGAGGTTAAGGATGGTGTATTATTACATTGTAAAGGTAAAGGATATTGTAGCGGTGAAGGATGATGTATTATTACATTGTAGAGGTGAAGTATGGTGTATTATTACATTGTAGAGGTGAAGGATTAAAATATTATTACACTGTAGAGGTGAAGAATGGTGTATTATTACACTCTAGAGGACAAGAGTGGTATATTAGTACATTGTAGGGGTGAAGGGTGGTGTATTATTACACTCTAGATGCCGTTGATGGTTTATTATTACATTGTAGAGGTGAGGAATTGTGTATTATTACACTGTTGATTTCCTTTAAATATTGACAATTATGCTCTTAAATGTAATATACGTCTTCATTCTTATTTCCGCCTGTTACAAAATAGTATTATACAGTTATAAAAATGAACCCAATCGTTACACTTTTTAAACTTTAAACTACCGTGCGACTCAAAATAAGGTCGTTATTAAGCAACCTTTTAAACAAGCAACATCCTTAAATCTATAATGGTCATAGAAAACAATAAGAAATGTTTCAAGATATCTGTTTGATATCTGGATTAAAAGCACAAATAGACTTATTCATGAAAAGTCAGTAATGCATAAGAAGAGTTTGAAGATACCAAAGGGATAATCAGAAGCCGTAACTCGATGGAAAGACACCAGAATTGCCAAAAGAAAAGGGATAAACAACTATCTACAAAACAATACATAGAAAACTGCGATCGAGGAACACGAACCCACTAATATCCGGGGGTGAACGCAGGTGCCCCGGAAGGGTAGGCAGTTTCTTCTCCACATGTGCTACCTGTTGAGTTACTCTTCTTCCAAACCCAGTGATGGCGAAAAGTAAAAAATGAAGAAAAGACCGAATTGTGATTCCGACCAACGGAACATATCTGTGGTCATTTGTGACACAGATACTCCGCAGCGGTTAACCAAGACACGGTGGCAACCGGAAAACTTTCGAAGTGATGACTCCAACTTAACAACTAGGAACCATTGGTGCACATGGGATATCGTGGTCGTGATAGTATGGTAGTTGGATTTACAACTACCTGTGTAATCAGTGCCCATCACCACTAACCTTGTGAGTTCGATTCCGGCTAATGGCGAGATGTATTTCATACAACAATATGTGAAAAGGTTATCATTGACTTGCGATAGGTCGGTGGTTTCCTCCTGATACTCCTGTTTCCTCCCCCAATAACAATGAACGCCACGATATAGCTGAAATACTGCTGAACATGGCGCTAAACACCATAACCTTAACAATTAGTTCAGCTGCTTCCTTGTTAGCAACAACCCTCTATCAAGAAAACCATGATTGGAACCATAATCTCTTGAATAGCAAATCAACCGCGAGAAATATACTCCATATGCAGGAGTTACTGCAATTCTGCTACCTATAAATCAATAGTTCATAATGAGAAAATTGGAATTATTTCTTCTGTCGTAAGGTTTCGTTCCTAACCGACCGCCATTGTCAATTTCGAGAAGTAGGTCAAGGTATGAAAGCAGACCGTTTTTTCTTCCGAAGCCCTTGTATGAAGTCTGCCTCGTACAAATAACGGAATAAGTCGGGAAGCGCAGTTAGTACCCATAGGAATGCTGATTATCTGTTGAAAGAAATGCCCTCAAAAGATAATAAATGTCTTGTCAATCAAAAACTCTTGATATCAGTTTCAGATAACTTTTTTTGGAAGAAGCAGAGTGGTTTTTTTTTTTTTTTTGGCTTTTTACAATATGTGATAAAGTTTATCATTGACTTGCAATAGGTCAGTGGTTTCCTCCCGATACCCCCATTTCATCCCCCAATAACAATGAACGCCACGATATAGCTGAAATACTGCTGAAAATGGCGCTTAGCACCATAACCATAACCATTAGTTCAGAGGCATCCTTGTTATCTCTTGAATAGAAAATCAACTGCGAGATATATACTCCATATGCAGGAGTTACTGCAATTCTGCTACCTATAAAGCAATAGTTCACAATGAGAAAATTCTGCTGTGGTGAGGTTTCGTTCCTAACTGACCCTCATTGTCAATTTCGAGATGTAGGTCAAGGTATGAAGCAGATCTAGCTGTATCTGTGGTATCATTTATTTGAACCTCAATGGGATAGATGCGATCAATAAAATCAACAAACTTAAAATTAAGTGAAAAGACACCATCTATATAGCGGAACGTGGAATTAAAGGATCGGCTAGCTTCTTTTCGTTTTTCTACAGAAGCCACTGTATGAAGTCTGCCTCGCACAAATAAAGGAACAGGTCGGTGAGAAGGGAAGCGCAGTTAGCACCCAGAGGACTGCTGATTATCTGTTGAAAAAAAAATGCCCTAAAAACATAATAAATATCCTGTCAATTAAAAACTCAAGCATCTGATGATATCAGTTTCAGAGAACATTTTTGGAAGAAGCAGATTGATGTTTTATTTATTTTATTTTTTTTGGCAAAATAAGATTTGTCCCTTTATACGACAAAGTAATTGTGTCTACGTTGGCCATTCTTTTTAATGAAACACAGTTGGACTAATTCCTTTAATCTATCTTCTAGTTTTATGTTTCTGAAGCTACTCTAAGAATCACAATATGTAATTTAATTCCAAGCAATCAGCAATCAGCATATTAAAACAAAACACCTACTCATTAAAACAGTGAATGTACCCAACGGTGCAGAAACTATATCTACTCTAGACATTTAAATCATTTTACAAACCAAAAAATAACAGTATAAAAGAGAACTTCACCAATTGACCTGCGGTTGAATGATATTTAAAGTATCTAACAATAGATTGAATCACATATTTACTTCATTTAACGTTTAAATATTAACATTGACACTGAATAACAATCAATGTTTGGATGAATGTCGTCTTTACTAAAGAGAAAGGTATTCAGTTGTGTATAATGGAGATAGCGCCATTTCAATTTACCTGTACATTTGTTTACTGAATTATTGCAATGAAACGTAGATTTCCCTGAGCTTAGACATTGAGTTATTACACCATTGCGAACTACACTATTTCTGTGAGTTTAGACATTGTGTTATTACACCTCTGGATTACACTATTTCTGTGAGTTTAGACATTGTGTTATTACACCTCTGGATTACACTATTTCTGTGAGCTTAGACATTGTGTTATTACACCTCTGGATTACACTATTTCTGTGAGCTTAGACATTGTGCTATTACACTACTGAATTACACTATTTCTGTGAGCTTAGACATTGTGTTATTACACCACTGAATTACACTATTTCTGTGAGCTTAGACATTGTGTTATTATACCACTGAATTACACTACCGTTATTTATATGAACTTAGACATTGTGTTATACCACTAAATTACACTAGTTATTTGAGCTTAGACATTGTGTTATTACACCACTGAATTACACTACCGGTATTTATATGAACTTAGACATTGTGTTATACCACTAAATTACACTAGTTATTTGAGCTTAGACACTGTGTTATTACACCTCTGAATTACACTACCGGTATTTATATGAACTTAGACATTGTGTTATACCACTAAATTACACTAGTTATTTGAGCTTAGACATTGTGTTATTACACTTCTGAATTACACTATTTCTGTGAGCTTAGGCATTGTGTTTTTACACCTCTGGACTACGCTATTTCTGTGAGCTTAGACATTGTGTAATTATGTCTCTGAAACATTTAAGGATTTGTATCTTGCTAATTCTACCAATACATGAAGTAAGTATACAGAGTGAACGAGTAAGTCATATACATAAACTTTATACAGATTTATTTTCTAATTCTACTAAACAAGTATTACCTGTGTATGACCACTCAAAACCACTGATGGTCGGTGTTACTTTTTATCTGGTCTCCATAAACAATTTTAAAGAGGTGGAAGAAACCATTTCTATTGCGGGTTCGTTTAATTTTAATTGGACTGACCCATTTCTAACCTGGGATCCAGTGTCATATGGGCATCAATATATGACTGTTATTGACTCCTCGGATATGTGGCGGCCATTTATGGTTTTGACAAACAGTGTCAATAAGATGGAACCAATTGGAGGTGAAACTAACTTTAATGCATTTCTTGTATATAACGGAGACATTATATATACACCTGGGGATGTTTTCGTAGCCAGATGTCCAACAGATATTTCAAAATTTCCTTTTGACGAACAAGAGTGTATCTTTGTATTTATGGCATGGGGAATACCAAAAACTTTCTTGAGGCTCTCATCTGTTAAAGATGAAGCGGTATTAGATTATTTCTATCCACATTCAGACTGGACGTTATTGGAACATTCAACTGAAATATATGAAGATATTT
>MJUT01010276.1:986403-1007791 GCA_002080005.1 Gigantidas platifrons | reverse complement strand
AATAAATAACATGTATCTGACTCTTCCCAACATCGTGCTCGTTTGGCTATGTTTTAATATCAGATCAACTGCTATATAATGTTTATAATTGCATATCGTGCTATTTTTGTTCTTCTAATATTCCCATCACATGTTACATTTTCAATAAAACAAAGGAGTTTATTTGTATCGGGGGTCTACATTTCATGCTTTACGTGATTGGCCGTAGGTTAAATACTTGTCAGTTTTTGCTCGTTTTATGCTTACAAATGTTTTTTTTTCTTTCATGTCACCAAAGCTGTCGTACTTTCCCATGTTTTTCGAGGTCACTGATCGATGATCATGTGTTGACAGGTAGTCCTGTCCTGATCGGTAATTACACAAAAAATATCAGTTCTCATACTTTCCCTTTTCGTTAGTGCAATAAAATTATTAACATGAAGTCATAATGATTTTGTAAATATCAAAAGATAAATATATACGACGTTATTTTACGAATTACATAATTTTTAATGATAAAATTGCAACTGATCAATGCTGATATAATATACGATACCGGTATTGTGACGTCACGGCTATTTCGGAAGAGCTTTAATTGCAGGTATAATCCATGAATGGATTATGTCCCTTGTCTCCTCACATTGCAGAGTTCTGAAAAATGGCGATTCCCATTGTTTGGTGCAACAGGCAACTTCAATCACCAAATTCTACCTTAATACGGTATACTATTTTTAACATTCTTTAACACAAATGTATTTTATTTACTGTCATTTAAATATTCATGCTAAAAATAACCCATACAAGTTATCAAGTTATACAGATCCTAAATAATGTAATCATTATCAAAGCTAAGGTTCTTCTCCCTCAAATAAAAGTGACTAACTGATTTTGGCTATTCTGTTTATGACCTTTGTTTGATATCTCCAAAACACGTTTGAAATTACTTCGCTTTACAATATTTCGATATCGAGCATATCTGGTAAAAGTTATTCCAGAAACGCGTCGTGCGCACTAAATTTGATATCTGCGTTTTTATTAATAACACATCAAAGTTATTAATAAAACCTAAAAAAAATATTAATAACACATAAAAGCTATTAATAACATATAAAAGTTATCAATAACACATACAAGCTATTAATAACACATAAAAGTTATCAACACAGAACAGTATACACTTATTGACTGGGTATGAGGGTAATATCACTTTTATTGTCCCCAAGGATTTTAGGATGCAATAGCAAAATTACTGTCATGATTTTATAAAGGAAAAAGGATAGTGAAATATAATACTTCTTAATAACACATAAAAGATATTAATAACACATACAAGTTATTAATAACACATAAAAGCTATTAATAACACATAAAGGTTATAAATAAAATATAAAAGATATTAATAACACATAAAAGTTATTAATAACTCATAAAAGCTATTAATAACACATAAAAGTTATCAATAACACATAACAGTATGCACTTATTGCCTGGATATGACGGTAATAGTACTTTTATTGTCCCCAAGGTATCAACTGTTTTAGTTTTTTTTCTTTTTTGTATGAATATTGACATTTGTCCTCTATTATATACGTCATGAAATGTAAATCAATGAGATGAATGACTTAGAAAAGTCGGGGAAATATGATTGACGAAATTACCACAGGGGGTAATAGTCATTGTTTATTTATTATCTGCCGTCTCGGTAATTTAGCTCACGCAATGAAAAAGTCAGAGGACTTGCATGACCTCATTTAATTTAAACCAATGATACGAATGACTTCCGGGAAATATGATTGCTGAAATTACCACAGGGAGGTAATAGTCCTAAAAAATTTTACCGTCACCACCGGGGTAATAGTCATGTAGTTGATTTTAGGATGCAATAGCAAAACTACTGTCATGATTTTATAAAGGAGAAAAGATAGTATAATAATTCTTAAATACACAGAAGAGCTATTAATAACACATACAAATTATTAATAACACAACACATAAAAGCTACTAATAATACATAAATGTTTTCAATAACACATCAAAGTTGTTAAGCAAGTTACTACTGATGTTTAATATTTATTTATACACCATTGTCAAAACCAACACCCAAGCAATATACTTAGAAATTTTTTTTTTCTTTTTTCTCAATGTTTCAAATGACGTTCTTATTACATCGCTACTTACACAAAATAACATAATACAGTTATTACCAGTATCAGGAACGAGGTATAGAAAAAAATAGTATCTAACATAATGGCAACGTCTTTACCTGTAACTGTACGTTTTACCTCCTTGAGCTCACCAATATTATTATCTTTAGGTAACTGCCACAGTACAAAACGTCTAAGAGCTGGTCTTATTTTGTCCACGTCTTCTTTATTGAAATAGTTTACAGATGTAATTATAGCAAACAAAATATTACCACTTACAACAATGATAATAATCATAACAATAAGAAGTGCACACATTGGATTTGAGGATGCTGGAATTGATGACGACACTAGTGCTACGAATATTTTATAGGAAAGAAAAATTGTCATAGCAAGACCTACTCGCTCTCCAAACTCAACGGGTAGCAAGAAAACAAGTGGATTCAACAGAGCAAACAACACAGTTGGTGCAATAACCATGACTCCATAATACATAGCCCGACGTTTTATTCTTAGATTTATGTAGAAAAAAGATATCCCGTTTATGTCCTCTGTTGCAGTAGAATATTCCAACAATCTCCAGCTTGAATGAGATAAAGGCAACGAAACAAGTATGTTCGTCAAAGGGAAATTTGGTGATATATGTTGGACATTTTGTTTCGAAATTACCCCCGGGACCATATATAGCATCTCCAGTATATAATAGAAATGCTTTGAATTTAGTTCCGCCTCCGACCGATTCCATCGTATTCCCACTGTTTGCTAGAACTATAAATGGCACCCACATATCTGAGGAGTCAATAATAGCCATATACACATTTCCATATGACGATGGGTTCCAGGCTAAATATGGGTCCGTCCAATTGAATTTAAATGAACCCGTAATAGACACTGTATCTTCGACTTCTTTAAAGCTGTCTATGGAGGAGAGATAAAAAGTGACACCGATCATCAGTGGTTTTGAATGGTCATACACAGGCATTACTTCGTTAGGATAATTAGAAAATAAATCTGCATAAAGTTGACGAACATAGCTAACATTCTCACAATGTACAGTTACAAGTACAACAAACATCATCAAGGTAGATAACTCTACGTGTTTCATATTGTCGTTCAGGATTTCGTGAACACAAGAAATAAGCTCTAATAGAACTACGCTTTATTTCAAAATTGCACAAAGTAAACGTACAAAATAAAATAAAATCCACAATACACGTCGTTTTATTCGCCTAGTTATGATACACGATTTCATCTAAACCCTATCATTGCTTTTATATTTAATATTCAGATTTACACAGGAAAAAAGCAGATGAAAGGATCATTTCATTGGCTACATGTAGGTGTACAATTGTAATAACGATCTTTTTAAACACATGTTTTACACGGTTATAAATATATTGAATTAATATGGAAATAAATGTAATTTGTTAAATCTAAATCAATCTGAATAAGTATTTTAATATTGATGGAAAACACATTATTTGAAATACCACTGAGTTTAAAACAATAAAATATAATACAGAAGAACTACTTCAGATTTTTTTTTGTGATTATATTTAAAAATATATATTTTAGAATAGTTAAAATCTCTGTTAATTGTCGATTGGCATATTAACATATTGAATAATCAAGATGGCAACTAGTGACGTTTTTCATGTCTCACATTTTATTGTGTTTTAATTTAAATACGTGGTTTATTTTAAGGACATAAAGTTATCCCACAAACGGACAGCAAGAACTAATGTAGATATTTACAGTTCACCCTTCCGGAGCACCTGAGTCCACCCCTGGATTTTGGAGGGGCTCGTGTTACTCGATCTTTAGTTTTTTATGTATGTTTTGTAGATCGTTGTTTGCTCTTTTTTACTTTTTCTTTTGGTCATTGTATTGTCTGTTTTTCTTCGATATACGGATTCTGATTACCCTTTGGTATCTGCAAACTCTTTTAGACTATATATCTACATATGTATTTACTGTCACTTGGGTCGGTGTCTCTACTGGTGAACTCCTAGTCTCCGAGGATGTCTTACTCCCAGTAGCTTGTGCTTCAGCACGGTCATTATTTATAAGATATATTCATCATTGACATTGACAGTTCATAAATAATGAAATTGTTATTAAAACTAAGATTGTCTTCCCCCTCAGGCATAGGGGTAAAACAGAATAAAGGGCAATGCAGTGTTGCAGCAGAGCTGAACATTCAAGTACTGTTATATTTAAAAGCAACATGTTTTCTATGATCTATAATGTCTGAAGTTGGTATGATGTTAAGATTACTCAGAATTACTTGTTATTTCTATTTTTAATTAACATTTATTCACACAAGATTATAATTACACCCTTAAATATAGTTACATGGTGTTTGTAGTGTCCGTAACCATATTTCCTGTTCTGTGGTTTTTATTCTGTCTACAATTGTTCATATTTTGACTGATTATAACTACTCTGTGTATTTTACATCTTCAAACATGAAAATATCAATCTTTTGACAGTGTTTTCTAGAAGATGTGTTTATTGGTTACGGACACTACAGATTTCTGCTAGAAACATACCATTTGTATAAAGCCTAATAATTTCTCCAATTGATGTCTGATTTTCATACATTTGGTATCAAACTAATGCTGAATAATTGCTCTAAAGATTTATATTAAAATAGTTTTGTTGTTTTCCTATTTTGAAAAGTAAATTTTTGTGTAAAAATAAGCAAATTTCAAGTGCAACAGCATAAAGCCTTATTTGTGCAAATTTTTCGGTACACTTTTGCTTGTTACTAACAAAATTATGAAAGATATCTTCTTGAAATTTTGTATGCAACTGCGGTGTTTCACCATCCAAAACATGATATTAAAGTGATACCTTTAAATTTAATGGAAGTAGGTTAATATTGCACATAGCACACTACTTTTGAGCATGAGCCCTATATTGTGTTTCATCCGATAGATAAGTAGAAGTTAGACAAAATCAGAGGGGAAATGAAGAATGAACAATTCAGTAATTATGGCAACAATGGGTACACGAGACACAGACGAAGACAAACAGAGAAAAAACAAAGACGAGAAGTAACCTTAGCTGTTTTTGGCTATACTGTTGAGCCCCGTTTAGTTTTCATGCTCCCTGATACCCGAGGGAGATAATAGTGACAACATATTGAATATGACTTAGGTATTACCGTGTATAACAAATTAAAAGTTATATACCAATTAATGTAAAATCCTTTTAACAATCCAAATATGTTTAAACACGACAACTGGTATTTAAACAACTGAATTTTAACCAAAAACATGGTTTTTATGTTATAATTGTACTACATTAAAAAAAAAAAAAATCTTAGGATAAATATAAAATATAATTGGTTATTCCTTAAACAGAAATATTACAATGCAATCCATTTTAGGAATCGGGACATATTTTGCTTTGGATGCAATAATTTATTTTGGTGGTTATGGCTTTTAACGCCACTTTCAACAACGTTTCAATTATATCGCGTGGCGGTCAGTTTCATTGGGGAACGAAAATTATCTACAAAGCAAAACACACAATACTAAGCTAAACATGACCCCTACACGATAAACGGGAGTGAACACAGTTGACCCAGAAATGCACGTTTCCAGTGCCTGTGATTTGTCTTACATTTTGTGATAACCTTTAGAAATAAAATGAAAAAAAGATACCCACTGTCGGAACAATTCAAATTAAGATTTCAAGATCGTAGAAAGTAAAATCGATACCCCTAACATATAAATATATGATATTGATAAAGATGGCTACTTCTTTTAATGTGCAGACATTAAGCTGAAAATAGTACAACATCTGATAAATTTAATATTAATATAGATAGGATGAAAACAAAAATGTTAATTATCTCTGGAAATAATACAAAATATACAGTCAGGTACGTGAAACACACATTGGTGGACTGTGCTTGCTTTCAGCATGAATAATACCATTGCATATCCCAAAGTGATTGATCTAGATAATTAATCTTACTGTGTAAACATTTATCCATTTCCTGTTCAAAAATCATCACTGAACACATTCGGAATAAACAAACATTCGGAATATTCAACACCATGGTTTATCATAGATAATGGCCTGACAAACATCTGTTTTATACATTTTTACTACTCTATTGAACTATATTTCTAAATAAATGTAAATTAATCTCAATAAGAGCTATAATTGTGGTAAAACACATAATTCTACATACCACTTAGCTAGGGACAATCAAGTGTAATACAAAAGAGATAAACAGGGTTTTTTAAATGGCCTTTCTATGACAATATCAATAGTTTAGCATTGTTAAGATATTTTTTTAATTGTTAGTTTATGCATAGTGCATTGTCGTATTGAATAGAAGATCCATCCTGGTCGTGATCGTATGATAGTTGAATTTACCACTACCTATGCAATCAGTGCTTATCAACACTAAAATTGTGAGTTTGCATTCTGCACATGGCGAGGTGTACTCAATACAATAGTATGTGATAAAGTTTGTCAGACTTGCGGCAGGTCGGTGGTTTTCTCCGAGTTCACCGATAAAACTGACGTCTACGATACAACTGATATATTTTTGAAACTGGCGGTAAACACCATAACCTCGTTTTGAACAGACAGGATGATATGATGAGACATCATCATGTTTAGTATTCCATACAATGTTATTGATACATAGTTTTTTTTTATCTCGATTGTCCATTTTTGATTACCCCTTCGGTATTCTCTAATGTGTACTTAAGAAGTATATAAACCGTCTAGAAACTAGTCAACAATCAATCTTACAGGATGTTTGATCGCCAAAGAATAAGACGATACTGACTGCACAAATAAAAAATAAATATATACATCTAAAATGTTTGCACACCAACCTATAATAGTAATAAAAACGTAAATATCAAATTCAGTGCGCACGACGTGTTCCTGAAATAACCTTGATCATGGCACACGACGTGTTCCTGAAATAACCTTGATCAGGGCACACGACGTGTTCCTGAAATAACCTTGATCATGGCACACGACGTGTTGCTGAAATAACCTTGATCATGGCACACGACGTGTTCCTGAAATAACCTTGATCAGGGCACACGACGTGTTCCTGAAATAACCTTGATCATGGCACACGACGTTTTCCTGAAATAACCTTGATCATGGCACATGGCGTGTTCCTGAAATAACATTGATCATGGCACACGACGTGTTCCTGAAATAACCTTGATCATGACACACGACGTTTTCCTGAAATAACATTGATCAGGGCACACGACGTGTTCCTGAAATAACCTTGATCATGGCACACGACGTGTTCCTGAAATAACCTTGATCATGGCACACGACGTGTTCCTGAAATAACATTGATCATGGCACACGACGTGTTCCTGAAATAACCTTGATCATGGCACACGACGTGTTCCTGAAATACCCTTGATCATGGCACACGACGTGTTCCTGAAATAACCTTGATCAGTGCCCACGACGTGTTCCTGAAATAACCTTGATCAGTGCGCACGACGTGTTCCTGAAATAAAAATGTTTGCACACCAACATCAAATGCACAATTATAATAGTAATCAAAACGTAGATATATAATTTAGTGCACACGGGGCGTTCATGAAATAATCTTGACCAGGACGCACGACGTGTTCGAACGATTGTAAAGCCAAACAATTGTAGTATTGGGAGCAAATAATGACTGCTTTAAAAAGGCAGAATTTTCATCTCACCGAAATACTTTTTCACTGGTAAACTTCTTTCAGTAAAATCGATCTCAAAGTGAAATTCAATCTCTATGAAAAATGTTTGACATTACTGCCTGTGTATATATTATGCTTGTATAGGAACACAAATATTTTTTTATCTATATGAATAATATATTATAGAATTGATGAAAAATGATAAAGTACACAAAATAATACAAAATATTACATGAATTAATCTATACACATGAGAAATATAAATGATAACAATAAATAAATAGGAAAATACTACATTTGGAATAAAGAAGTAGTTTGATGCTGCATGTTAGCTAATGCAAGTTAACCAGCTTTATATAACATAACTGACTGAAATCGGGCACAAAACTAAATTATGTATATAACAGACCAACAATTTCCATATTACCTTCTTCTTCGGTGTCGTCGGCTACAGGTATTCCAAATGAATAACTAAGCTTTCGATGTACTAGTATATGATTTACAATACAGAGACGATATTGTTATTGGCTTTGTTTTCAGGTGCACCAGCATAATTATCATAGTATTTTGCAGTATTTACATTTGTGAAGATTAAGGATGCACCAGGCTTCATTGACCCATTAAACTATTTAATACTAAGAAGAGCTTAAAGATATATCAAAGGGGTAAACAGAATCCAAAAATTTAAGAACAGACAACACAATGGCCAAAAGGACAAAGTTCGAGTAATTTACGTCAACGGCCTCACAGAATCAACCGGAAAGAATATCCTACATGTTATATTTCACGCTTTGCCCATTATCTGACATAATCATCGATATCCGTCTGTAAAGATAAAGATAAAATAATGTCCACGACGTTCATTTGTCATATTGATATTATAAAAATACATACAATATATAGCTTAATATTGTTATAACCATCGCAACATATGAACCATAGAAGAAAATAGTATCTAACACATTAGCAACGTTCTTACCAGTAACTGTACGTTTGATATCAATGGATTCGCCAACATTATTATCCTTATATAACTTCCATATTACAAAACGTTTAAGAGCTGGTTTCATTTTGTCCTCGTCTTCTTCGTTGTAATACTTCACAGTTATAATTACACCAAATAAAATAATACCGCTTACCACAATGATAATAATCATAACAATAAGAAGTGCACACATTGGATTTGAGGAGGCTGGAATTGATGACGAAACTAATGCTAGGAATATGGTATACGAGAGTAGAATTGTCATAGCAAGACCCACACGCTCTCCAGATTCAACGGGTAACAAGAAAACAAGTGGATTCAACAGAGCAAACAACACAGTCGGTGCAATTACCATAACTCCATAATACAATGCCCGACGTTTTATCCTTAGACTTAAATAGAAAAGAGATATCCCGTTTATGTCCTCTGTTGCAGTAGAATATTCCAACAATCTCCAGCTTGAATGCGGATAGAACTCATCTATTACTGCTTTATTCTTAATCGATGAGAGCGTTATAAATTGTTTCGGTATTCCCCAAGCCATAAAGGCAACGATACAATGCTGTTCGTCAAAGGGAAATTTTGAAATATATGTTGGACATTTTGTTTCGAAATTACCACTGGGACCATATATAACATATCCAGTGTACCATAGAAACGCTTTGAATTTTGTTCCGCCTTCAACATATTCCATCGTATTTACACTGTTTGCCACGACTATAAATGGCACCCACATATCTGAGGAGTCAATAATAGTCATATTTACATTTCCATAAGAAGATGGGTTCCAGGCTAAAAATGGGTCCGTCCAATTGAAATTTAATGCACTCGTAATAGACACTGTATCTTCCACTTCTTTAAAGCTGTTAATAGCACTGAGATAAAAAGTAACACCGACCATCAGTGGTTTTGAGTGGTCATACACAGGCATTACTTCTTTTGTATAATTAGAAAATAAATCTGTATAAAGTTGACGAACATAACTAACATTCTCACAATGTACAGTTACAAGTACAACAAACATTATCAAGGTAGATAACTCTAAATGTTTCATATTGTCGTTCAGGATTTCATAAACACAAGAAATAAACTCTAATAGAACTACGTTTTATTGCAAAATTGCACAAAGCAAACGTACAAAAATAAAATAAAATCCACAATACACGCCGTTATATTCGCCTAGTAATGACACATTGCTTCATCCAAACATTGACATTGCTATTATATTTAATATACAGATTTACACGGGGAAGGCAGGTCAAGGATTCATTTCATGAGCTAGGTGTACAATTGTAATAACGATCTTTTTAAACAAATGTTTTTACATGGTTTTAAATGTATTGAATAAATATACTAATAAATGTAATTCGTAAAATCTAAATCAATCTGAATAAGTGTTTTAATATTGATGGAAATCCCATTATTTGAAATACCACTTAGTTTTAGAAAATCAAATGTAATACAGAAGACCTACTTCATAATCTTTTTTATTGTGATATTTAAAAATAGATATTTTAGAATGCTTAAAATTTGTGTTAATTGTCAATTCTCATATATACCATTAACGTATTGAATAAACAAGATGGCAAACAGTGACGTTTTTCATGTCTCACATTTCATTGTGTTATAATTAATAAGAGGTTGATTTAAGGACACAAAGTTATTCCACAAACGGATAGCACGGACTAATGTAGATATCTACAGTTCACCCCTGGTTTTCGTGGGGTTCGTGTTACTCGATCTTTACTTTTATACGTATGTTTTGTAGATCGTTGTTTGCCCTTTTGTACTTTTTCTTTTGGCCATTGTATTGTCTGTTTTTCTTCGATATACGGATTCTGATTACCCATTTGGTATCTGCAAACTCTTCTGAACTACTAGTATATATCTACATATATATTACTGTCACTGGACCCATGTCTCTACTGGTGAGCTACTAGTCTCCAAGGGTGTCTTACTCCCAGTAGCTTGTGGTTCAGCACGGTCAGTATTTACTAGCATAAGATAGATTCATCATTGACATCTACAGTTCATAAATAATGCAATTGTTATTAAAACGAAGGTTTTCTTCCCCGTCAGGCATAGATAAGTAAACGTTAGATAAAATCAGAGGGGAAATGAAGAATGATCAATTTAGTAACTATGGCAACAATGGGTACAGAGACACAGGACGAAGACAAACAGAGGGAAAACAAAGACGAGAAGTAACCTTAGCTCATTTTGGCTATCCTGTTTAGCCCCTTTTCAGTTCTCATGTTCCCTGATACCCGAGGGAGATAATAGTGACAAAACTGTGAATATGACTTAGGTATTACCGTGTATAAAAAATAAAGAGCTATATACAAATTAATCTAAAATCATTTTAACAATCCAAATATGTTTAAACACGACAACTGGTATTTAGAAAAATGAATTTTAAACAAAAACATGGACACCCTTGAAAACATTTATGAAAGGCAAGGAATGGCGCTTGTTTCTGTCCTTTTTGTTTAAATCTGACAAGTTTTCCGACTTTTTTACATTGCAGGATAAACACAAAATACGTACATTGTCGTTAAATATAAAGTTAATTTGTACTCGCTGCGAAACAGGCCTGAAAAGCTCGACTAAAGCTCGCTATTCTGCCTGTTTCTAAAGCTCGTACAAATAAATTGCATATTTACCGACAATGAACGTATATTGTGTTTATATATGAATATATCAGTTAATAAACGTTAAAGAAAAGGGAAGAATGGAAACTCCAAAGAAATTGGCAACATTGGGCATAAATGACATAGAACACTAAAAAACGTGACAATACATGTAACACAATATAGAAAACTGAAAAGATGAGTAACACGAACTACATCAAAGACCGGCTGGTATATACCAATTATATAGAATTAAGGAATATCGTGTGCAGATTGTCTTTACTCTTTGTTTATATATGTATTGTCATTCGATATCCCATAATTGGTGGAATTGTTGACCATCATAGCTTTAACTTTCCTTTCATAATATCAACCTTTGAAATTAGAAATAAAATGTAAACAAAAATAGATGACATTGTAGTAGAATTAGTACATTGTCGTTCTTGTAAACATGACAAAGATAATGCTAACACTCGGAATTTGTTTTCTTTGTTGTTGTCAATATTTATATTGAAAAGATTAACAATCAAATAGTTTGGATAAAAGTACTGAATTTACATAAATTAGAAATTAAGTTGTATAATAAGGATATAGGAATATTGTACGTGTGCGTTTTGTTGTGCTAACTGTTATCTTTGAGAGAGAGGTTATGTGTGGTATTAATATACCTCTGATTGTCAGTATGAAATATATACGGATTTCTATCTGCATAATTCTTGTAATATACGTTGTGAAAATGTTAGCTATGTTCGTAAACAGTATACAGATTTATTTTCTAATTATACTAAAGAAGCAATGCCTGTGTATGACCACTCAAAACCACTTATGGTCGGTGTTACTTTTTATCTCACCTCCGTTAACCGCTTTAAAGAAGTGAACGAAACCATTTCTATTACGGGGTCATTCAATTTTAATTGGAAGGACCCGTTTTAAGCCTGTGGTAAAGCGTCATATGGACATCATCAACATTGTACTGCTATCTAATCCTCAGATTTGTGGGCACCATTTATAGCTCTGGGAAACAATGTCAATTAGATGGAACCGATTGGAGGCAATACCATCTTTAATGTTTTTATTGTTTATAACGTAGAAGCTATGTACAGTCCTGGAGATATTTTGGAAGTCAGATGTCCTACTGATATTTCAAAATTTCCCTTTGATGAACGTTTGTATTTACTGCATGGGGAGTACTGACAGAACTTTTAGTGCTTTCATCTCTTAAAGATCAAGCTATATAGTTTGCTCTGTTGAATCCACTTGTTTTCTCGCTGCCTAATTAGTTCGGAGGGCGCGTGAGTCTTGTATGACAATTTTACTCGCATATGCCATTTTCTTAATAATAGTGTCGTCATCAATACCAACCTCCTCAAATCCAATGTGTGCACTTCTTATTGTTATGATTATTATCATTGCTGTAAGCGGTATTATTGTTTTTGTCGAAATCTTAATTGTGAAATATTTCATCGAAGAAGACGATGACAAAATAGGACCGGTTTTTGAACGTCTTGCAATGTGGAAACTCCATAAGGATAATGAACTTGTTGAGCCAAATGAGTTAAAATGTACAATTACTGGGAAGGATGTTTCCAATGTGTTAGATGCTATATTTATCTATGGATCGTACGTTGTCATGGTGATAATTACAATATGATATATCCTTTATGTAGTATTATAATATTCAAAAGAGAAACCACGATGTTTTGTTTCGATAAAAGTCATATGAGAATGTCATGCATCGAAATATTACATTTGAGAAACTATTGCCGTATATATAGAGTAACGGCATTCATGAAGGTCGAGAACGAGATTATACACACTTACGGCCTTCTTAGGAGGTGGATATACATAATTATCAACTCATCTAAGGTTATTCCTCTGAGAGATATAGCCCGAGGGAAATCATCTTGGTGGGTTGATAATTCTGAATATCCACATTTTAACCAGACCGTAAATGTTTTATAATACCGAAACAAATTTTTGAAACTCCACATGAACCAAACCTGATATTATGTCAATTTCATCTGATTCAAGCCGGCCAAGTGTAAACTTTTTTTTAAAGATTTCCTTTTAATATTTGCTTTATTTACCTTGCAAACGTGTGATTAATCTCACGGCAGACAGTTTCATTGGAGGAAACAGACTACCCAGGGAAAACCATCCTTCGACGAGTTACGAGTAAACTTCGGCAGCCATTTTTGTCTTCAGACGAATGATGACGTAATCATTATCTCCCCTTGACGGAACGGCTAGGAGTATCTCCTGGGTGATAACGGGTTATCCAATGGCAGTGGGGATTTTGAAAAAAATATCTGAATAAAAAAATGTCAAGTGGTGCCATATAAAACAATCGTATTAATTTATAATGTATGATATATTATAACCGTTGGTATCCAAGAGGCCGGTATGTGATGCTAGTGATAATAACTTTAAAACTGACGAAATTTTTTTGATCGGTAACGTCATCACGTGCTTGATGTCACACCGAGCGATAATGTCCAGTATCAGGGTATGTACATTGATACTGATAGTATCACTCAGTGAGACCGAACTGTGATGCTGTGATAATAACTACAATTCATTTCATATTAACCGCATCGGTCGTGTAATGATTATCCTGCCCGCTTCAAGTGCCGGAGATCGTGGGTTCGAGTCCTGATCGGGTCAAACTAAGAACTATAAAATTTGTATTTTTTGCTTCTCCGCTAAGCATACAGCATTAAGGAGAAAGAGCAAAGACTCGTTGGCTTCGATTCAGGATAATGTACCCCAGTGTGGTGACCTGTCTATCCGCGGACTGTTGTTACAGTGAGCTAGCACTATCAAAATCCAACTAAGCGTGTTCGTCTAGTACATTGACAATTAACTTGTTCTCTCTATGATATGGCTGAAAAATGCTGAGTTGGCGTTAAACAACAATATCTCACTCATTTCATATGTATCTTAATATTGCTATGGAAATTCTTACTAGAATTAATATTTTACATATGACAACGTAGAACTGTGTCGCGAAGATTAACTATATTATGTATAATGTTCAAAATTATAGCGTTCTTTATGATAACGCTGTTCGCCTATGATAACATTTTACTCTCATGTAAAACACTTGCATGACCGCATCACTTTATTACGAACGGAGGTTTATGTCCATAAAACTATTTTAATCCCACCACGGTTGCCATGGAAATTCTTCCTCCATTTTGTATCAGCTGTATTTTAATATTGCTGTGGAAACCCTTACTTGTTTCTTTATTTTGTATGAAGTAGACTTAGCGCAAGGACTTCTCATGAAAAGCGAAACAAAGCTAGCGCGGTCTTTTTTCACACTTCACATTTCACCAAATAATTGTCTACTACTAGAAAGTAAACGTGATTGGCGGTTAAGAAAGAAACTTGAAGACAAAAAATACGTTTACATGAGATATTTCCCTTTCAAACGGAAAAAGGTCCCTTGCCATGTATATTGTAATGAAAATAACATATAATTTTCCCCATAATCTCTTTAAAATCTTCATGTTCTTACAACTTCTGAATTTTCTGTTTGCTACCAAATTTTCTTCTTAATTTAAGAACGTTCAAATATCTGCAAATTAATAGAAAGGAGAGTTAGAAAATAACAAAGAGGTAATCAGGATTCGTAAATCATAAGACAGACAAGAACAGTTTGAAGAAGACAAAGGGGTGATCAGAATGTGCAAATCAACAGACAGAAAGCAGGATGACCAAAGGAAAAAGGAAAAAAGTATAAACAACATATCCGTGGTCATTTGTGACAGATATTCCGTAACGGTTATCCAAGCAATGGCGACGACCGTAAAACTCTCGAAGTGATGAAATACACTTAACCAATATGGCCACTTTGTTCAGTAGTTTTCTTGTTAGCAGCAACATTCTCTCAAGGAAATCCTGATAGGACCCACAAGCTCTGGAATATCCTATCAACTGAAAGAGATATACTCTATATGTATGTACTGTTGGAATATTGCTACATATAAATGAAAAGTTCACAATGAGAAAATGTAAATGATCTCTTCTGTCGTAAAGCTTCGTTGTTAATCGGCCCTCATTGTCAATTTGGAGGTGCATGTCAAGGTGTGAAGCAGATCTAGTTGTATTTGTGGTATCCTTTATTTTAACCTCAGTGGAATAGATGCGATCATCAAAACCAGCAAATTTAGAATTATATATTTTAGAAAGGATATCATCTGTATAGCGGAACATGATATTAAAGGATCGGGCTAGCTTTATTTTCTTCAGAAGCTCCTGTATGAAGTTTGCCGCATACGAATAAAGAAACAAGTCGCCGAGAAGATGAGGACAGTTTATACCCATAGGTATGCCGACTGTTTCTTGAAAAAGACGTCCACATAACATAACACATATGTTTTCAATCAAACATTCAAACATGTTAATGATATCAGTTTCAGGGAATTTTTTGGCAGAATCAGAGTGATTTTTTTTTTTTTTTTACCAAATACAATTTGTCCCTTCCTAAGACAAGGTATTAGTATTTACGTTGGCCATTCATTTTTATGAAACACAATTGGATTAATTCTTTCTATTTGTCTTTTACCATAGAAAATTATACTAAAATTTGTTGTCCTTTCCATCGCTCTCGCTCGATCAGGTACCATTTTTCCCGTCGTAAGGGAAATAATTCTTAATTTTAGTATCAAATCTGGAATGTGAAAAAGATCCATTGAATCATAATCAAACGATACTGCTTAAAACCTCATTCAATAATATTGTTATATTGTGGTAATGATTTAACGGTGTAGGGCTGGACTAGTGGGGGAAAACACCAACCTGCCGCTTCTTACTAACAAACTTTATAGCATAAGGTTGTATCGAGCACATCCCGTTATGAACGGTAATCGAACTCTCAGTTGTATTGGTAATATGCACTAAATTAGGATTATGTCTTCGAATTGAGTGGTTTATCTCTCTTTGGACTTGTTCCAATGACCTGGCACTACAACATCCCAACTCGGGATGTTGGTCTATAGTACAAACCGTTCATCATCATCTCATTTGAATATTACTAGTTCTGCCCCTTAATATAGTTAAAAACAATTTAATTGACGTTAAGCAACACTCACACACTCGCTAAAGGTATCCATTGTGTCATCTATGCACAAATATATACAGTTGAATCTCGTATGTCAAACTCGTTTTTCTGAAATCCCGTTTAAAACTGAATGTTTTTCAACTTTATTTACTTCTTTTTCAGTCCCTAATATACAAATACATTAAAATTATGTTCGTTCTGTCGAAATTATCAATTTACTCATATACATATTGTATAGAAAATCAAAATAAAATTTAAAGGGTTCAGCTCATTGTTTTGACAAAAATTCGGACATTTGATAACGAGAACGGATATGCACTGAACATATATTCAACATCTTAAAAAGTAAATATCATTCATGACAGCTATAAATAAACGTTTGAGAATACAGAAGGGACAGTCAAAATGGACAATCCAGAGAAACTGGCAACATATGGTACACAAGACGACGAAAAACAAAGCTAAAACACAACACAATATGTGTTGGACACCACTATGCGCAGATAAGCACAAATAACATAAATAAGACATGCGCCCTCCTACAAACAACTGCAGGTGAAGACGAACCGAGCATCGTCTTCATGCGGAAATCGTAACGAACAGCACAACACGGAACTCAGAACGTAAAGACACATAATAGGACGGCACAAAAAAAACTAAAAACACGGTGGAAATCAAATGCAGGTTTAAATAAAATATTTAAAGAACAATGACATACCACGCCATAAGAACGGTTCCAAAATATAACGGGAAGATTGTAGAATCAGAATAAAATCCATTACTACTAAAACATGATGTGCACTAAGAGTTTGAAGATACCAAAGGGGTGAATTAAGATGACTATTGTATCCATCAAAGTTAATCATACATACTTTTATCTATTTATTTACTTATCACCGGGTTTGTAACTAGATTAAAACGACAAGTGTCACTAGTAGAGCAGGAACTGCTTACCCTTCCGGAGCACCTGAGTTTACCCCCGGTTTTCAGTGAGGTTCGTGTTACTCGATCTTTAGTTTTATATGTATGTTTTGTAGATCGTTGTTTGTTCATTTGTACTTTTTCTTTTGGCCATTGTGTTGTCTGTTCTTCTTCGATATACGGATTCTAATTACGCCTTTGATATTTTCAAACTCTTCTTATTTTTCTTTTGTTTTAAATATATGTTTTTAACATGCAAAATGTTTTACACGGTTATAAATATATTGAATTAATATGGAAATAAATGTAATTTGTTAAATGTAAATCAATCTGAATAAGTATTTTAATATTGATGGAAAACACATTATTTGAAATACCACTGAGTTTAAAACAATAAAATATAATACAGAAGAACTACTTCAGATTTTTTTTGGTGATTATATTTAAAAAATATATATTTTAGAATAATTAAAATCTCTGTTAATTGTCGATTGGCATATTAACATATTGAATAATCAAGATGGCAACTATTGACGTTTTTCATGTCTCACATTTTATTGTGTTTTAATTTAAATACGCGGTTTATTTTAAGGACATAAAGTTATCCCACAAACGGACAGCAAGGACTAATGTAGATATTTACAGTTCATCCTTCCGGAGCACCTGAGTCCACCCCTGGATTTTAGAGGGGCTCGTGTTACTCGATCTTTAGTTTTTTATGGATGTTTTGTAGATCGTTGTTTGTCCATTTGTACTTTTTCTTTTGGCCATTGTGTTGTCTGTTCTTCTTCGATATACGGATTCTAATTACGCCTTTGATATTTTCAAACTCTTCTTATTTTTCTTTTGTTTTAAATAGATGTTTTTAACATGCAAAATGTTCATTGTTACTTCCACTACGAATATGGAGAGAACCACAATCTATCGCTCATTAACGACTGCTTACAATTTGAAGATGCTCCAATCTACGCCCACCCCCACCCTCAACCCGTTACATGCCGGTTTTATATTTCATTGTTCACTCAAAGCCCGTTCTGTAATATTTAATACCACAGTGGCGAACGCTTATCCACACCAGGCATTTAAGAAAATGTAAATAGAAATATTAAATGTCATTATAATAAAATTGATGATAGATCAAACACTCAGATAGTGTTTTCTTTGTCGTCGTCAACATTTATATTGAAAAGAATAGCCATCAAAAAAGGCTTGGATTAAAATCATGTGTTTAAGTGAGCTAGAAATCAATCGTGTGTTACGGATATATGGATATTTTACGTGTACGTTTTGTTGTGTGGACTGTTTTTAGATCTCTGAGAGATTCGTCGGAATTGTGTTAATACACATCTGAATGAAAGTATGAAGCATTTACGGAATTTTATTTTTTTAATGTTAGCAATACATGTTCTAACTGTATACTCGGAGAGTGTTAGTCATATACGTAAACTTTATACAGATGTATTTTCTAACTATACTAAAGGAGGAGTTATGCCTGTGTATGATCACTCAAAACCACTGACGGTCGGTGTTCAATTTTATTTCGGAACCATTGCCAGCTTTAAAGAGGTGGAAGAAACTATTTCTATTATGGGTTCATTTGTATTCAATTGGACTGACCCGTTTTTAGCTTGGAATCCATTGTCGTATAATAATCAATATTGGACTATGATTGACGCCTCAAATATGTGGTTGCCTTTTATAGTTCTGACAAACAGTGTCAATAAAATGGAACCAATTGGAGGTGATACCATCTTTACTGCAATTATCATTTATAATGGAACTGTCATGTATAGTCCTGGTGATGTTTTTGAAGCCAGATGTCCAACAGATATTTCGAAATTTCCGTTTGACGAGCAACATTGTATGTTTGAGTTTATGCCATGGGCAACACCGAAAGAACTTTTAGTGCTCTCAACTAATGGTGATCAAGCAGGATTAGATTATTTTTATCCACATTCAGATTGGGTATTGCTGGAATATTCCACTGAAGTAAAAGAAGTACTCTTTGGCACGGTATTCTCTTTTAACCTAAAAATTAAACGTCGCGCATTGTATTATGGAGTCATGATAATTGCACCGACTGTGTTGTTTGCTCTGATGAATCCACTTGTTTTTTTGCTACCCGTTGAATCTGGAGAGCGTGTGAGTCTTGCTATGACAATTTTACTCTCATATGCCATATTCTTAACACTGGTGGCGTCATCAATTCCAGCCTCCTCAAATCCAATGTGTGCACTTCTTATTGTTATGATTATTATCATTGTTGTAAGCGGTATTATTGTATTTGGTGTAATTATAACTGTGAAATATTACAACGAAGAAGACGAGGACAAAATAGGACCAGCTCTTAAACGCGTTGTAATGTGGCAGTTACCTAAGGATAATTATGTTGGTGAATCCGTTTATGTAAAACGTAAAGTGACTGGAAAGGATGTCGCCAATATGTTAGATACTAAATTTTTCTATGCCTCATATGTTGTGATGGCTTTAACGACATTAGGGTATACTCTTTATATAGTTTTATAATATTCCAAAAATGCATAGCCAGATCTTATAGTACAACGGGTTTTATGGTACCGTAGTCGTATTCAATTAACATATTATTTTATGCAGACATTAAATTTGAATTATTATTGCAAAATCGACGTTAATTTAAGGTGGTACCATACACTTCAGGTAAAATTTGATCTCTTCGTTTAATTTTCTTATTTTTTTGGCTGTGTGTTTGAATATATCCACTGTAATAAATATGAAAATTTTAACAAATTCCAACCAATCGACTCAGAGCTATAAATTTATTAGCCACATAGCAGCTTTTCTCTCTGTGATTTTGATCATCGAGATGCTAGAAATATGCATACAAACATCATATGATCAAAACGTTTAACTGATTTTAAAGAATTATCTCCCTGTAGTGTTAGGTACCATCTTAAATTTAAGCGTATTTGATTGTCATAAAACAACAAAAGGATCTGACGCAAGTTCTACAAAATCAACGTTTGTCTCCCGATGGTATATATAACATAAAATAGACCGTCGTGGGAATGACCTTACAGTGGCTTGATTCTCTCTTCCTAATCAATCAATGTCGTTCATCACTGGGCACTAGATTATTGTTTATTATTTTATGTTTTTCTTTGGTTATTGTTTGTCTGTCAATCTTCCATTTACTGCTTTTGATTATAATATTTAGAAATCTTTCTATTTTTAGTTTTAGACACGATATTTTCCTCCTTTCAATAAAAATGCAAGATTAAAAGAAATAATAATTGTGTAATCTAGACGTTCTGTATTAGCACTATATTTTGACCCATTCACATTAAGCCGGAAATGAAAGGATTTACAATTCAATGACAAAATAAAAAGAACAAACAGACAAACAATGCTTATCTAAATTCTAAAGAACTATAAAGGACAGAATATTCATAAGAAAATGACCAAGCATTCTCACAATGGACATAAGTTTGTAAAATAAGAATAGATCAGACCTTTCTTCTGTGTTTCTTTTATCTTTTGACATATGAAAGTATATTTTGTTGTTGGCTTTACTTTACAGTATATAGACAATATAAATATATCGTATATTGTATGAATTTATATTTAAACTTCTGCTTTGATTTTGATTTTTTTTCCATTCATGTTGTTATACAATAATAATGTCACTTCACGTTAAAACCGAATCGAATTACACTTATTAAAATCAGTCCCCTATGCTCTCTCGTATTCCTCGTGCGTCCTTCTGGCATTACTTAGTATGGGCATCGACATAAACCAGCATAGAGAGAGCATCGGTAGACACTATTTCGCTTCGCTTACTGTGAAGAAGAGTCTGCGATTAACCGTCGTTGATGTATTTTGCTTTATTCGCTTTGCACGCTACGACATACGAGCCTAGCCATTGATGACATTGTTTTCGTTGTTTAATTTCGATGTGAGACTTCCATGTGAAATCAAAGAAAGCGTCGCTGGTAGAAAAT
>MJUT01010276.1:956154-985818 GCA_002080005.1 Gigantidas platifrons | reverse complement strand
ACAGTAATTGTTTTATTCTATATTTTGAGGAAATAGTGGTTTTCTGAAGAAAAAAAAGTTACATGTCGACTGTCCTGACGTAGTGCCACATTATTGTTTACATCACGACCATGTTATTATCTGAATCTTTATCATTTAATATATTTTTTTAATGTTCCGTTGGATAAAGTGGCAAATCGTACTTTTTTTCTTTGGTTGATTAAAATAAAACATTCCGAAAAAAAATCCATGTTCCAAAAATAGTAACACGTAAGATTTACCGCGGTGAATATTACATCTGAGGAGGTGAATACGTCTTTTTGTTTTAAAAAATGATTTAGGTAGAAATCTATACTAAAGAATTTACTAATATAGAATAATAAGAAATACCTATATGGAACTTTTAATAATCCTCCGAATAGTAGTCAGCATATTTCGGAAGAACTTGAGCAGTCTATAGATCTCGTATTGAATAGTAACCATGATATCATGATCACAGGTGATTTTAACATAAATCAGTCTGGCAATAATACTACCAAAACTGATACTTTACTAGCACAATTCACTTTTCATAAGCTAATCACTGAACCTACATGTATAACTGAACGTAGTTCGTCCCTGTTAGACCTAGTGTTAGTAAATAATCCCTATAGTATATTATATTCTGAGGTTGGTCCACCCTTGTTGGACAAGACTCGTTATTATCTGCCCACTATAGGAGTATTGAATCATCCAATCAAATCCCATTCATCATATAAGTGGAAAGATTTTATATTCGACAGGGGTGACTTTGAGTCTTATAGACAACAGTTGTCTCTTGTGGATTGGGATTCTTTACTCGTAAACGATGATGTCGATATATCTACCGGTAACATAATACGTGCCTTAATTGATGCTGCAGATACCCACATTCCCAACAGGGTAATAATTGTAAGGAAAGACAATCCTCCGTGGCTAACAAGCAGTATCACACGTGTTATACGTCGAAAGAATAGACTCCATAAAAGAGCAAAAAGGTCAAAGTTACCAGGTCGTTGGAAACGATTCCATACTGCCCGAAATAAGTGTAATATCCTAGTCTCTAATGCAAAAATGGCGCATTATTCTAAGGTTTCTCAGAATATAAGATTAGAAAAGGCTGGCAGTAAAAACTGGTGGACCTTAGTCAAAAGCTTAACAGGAAACAATGACTGCAGCCGAGCTATACCCCCGATTGAACATAATGGTAATCTTGTATTTGATGACATAGAAAAATCTGAATTGTTCACCAAGTTCTTCTGTGAACAATCAACACTGGACGATAGTGACCACACACCTCCCGACTTAACTGAATTACAGACTGACGGACTACGACAGATTCTCATTACTGAAACAGAAGTAGAAGATACACTGAAAATTTTAGATACTAGCAAAGCGACCGGTCCTGACTGTATTAATCCACGACTTTTGCGCGAAGCCACACCGATATTTAAGTATCCGCTGTGTAAATTATTCAATATATCACTGTCATTGTCTTCTTTTCCATCCGAATGGAAATTGGCTAATGTCACTCCGGTATTTAAAAAAGATAGTTCTGGTATACTGAAAAATTATCGCCCGATATCACTCATTAGTATAGTCGGTAAAGTTATGGAACGCTGTGTCTACAAGCACATCTACAATTTTCTTTTAGAAAATAGGATTATATCGTCTAATAAACCTGGTTTTACCCTGGCGACTCTGCGATCAATCAACTTTTATATATAATGAAAGAATTCGATAAGGCACTTAGGGAACGACCATTTAACTTGAAAAGTGGGGGGGGGGGGGTTATGGTTTTTTCCTAAACAAATATTCTGATTCCCAATGTTGCTGAAAAAAATATTCTGATTTTGGTGGAAGACAAAAATCTGTTTCAGAGTTTTTGTCATATAACCTAATGTTAAATTCTGGAAAAATATTTCGCGCTCCACGCGACATAAAAAAATAAATATTTTAACTTTCTTGGTGTCCGAAAAAAAATTTCTGAACGAAAAAAAAATCCATACTCCCCCCTGCAAGTTATTTGCAGATGATACTAGTCTTTAAATAATTGTTGACTATCCAGTGGATGCTGCTGAGACTTTGAATACGGACTTCATGACTGATGTACCTCAGACAGTACGGTCTTGGATTCTTCTTCCGGATAGCACAAAAATTGTTCTTCTATAAATGTATTCAAATCGCCACTGAACCTTAATATTATATATGATAAACCCACATTTTTTTACGTCGGTAGTCGTTTAGGACAGATTTTTCACTCTAGAATACGTATGGGGTGTAGTGCTTTTAATTCCGATCTATTTCGGAAAAATAGTGTAAATTCACCGCGTTGTACATGTGATGCTATAGAGGCTCCTACTCATTATCTTCTCAACTGTCCTCACTATAACATACATAGACAACGCCACATATTTGCCCTTAACCTTCCTATTCCCTTTTCCACTGACCTTCTATTTGTAGGATCTAATGAGTTAACAATTAACCAGAACACAGAAATCTTCTTGTCAGTACAAAAGTTCATTTTAAGTAGTAAACGATTTACCCCGTAATTCACAATTCACCAACCCCTTTCACTTTCCTGCACAATTCATCCCCTATGGTGTAAAATACAATTATCATTTTTACTGATCCTTACAACGTAATCTAACTTCTGAGATTATTAAAAGTAGATTTAATTAAACTTGGGATACGGATTTATATAAGTTTAATAACTTGTCTTTGGATCCCCTTAATTAATTAACAGTAATTACTATTGTTGTATTTAAATTGTTGTACTATATTCATATGTATTGACTAATAAAATATGTTTACATTAAGATTTGATTCTTTATTTTTCATTAAAAAGGAAAAATGTGGAACCAAACTTTGAACTTCAGTACAATTCAATGTTTAACTTCAGTCTTAATGAAATTATTTCTCCTCTTCTAAACTTTTAGAATTTAGATCAATGCAAATTTTATCCATGACTTATATATAAAATCTACGTACATTGTACATTACCTAACAACTCATACAAGCCTATCACCAATACGGCGTGTGATCGAGCCCGGCTTTGTAAACTACAAAAATAAAAGAGTGCACTCGATTCGCAGCCGCAAGTGATAAAGTTTACAAGTTGCTTGCCCATGGTCGGTGGTTCTCTACGGGTACTTCGGCATCTTCCACCACTAAAACTGGTCGCCATGATACAGCTGAAATATTGCTGAAAGTGGCGTTAAAACACCAAAAATCAATCAAAATCAAATCAACAATATTTTTATATCGCGGTAATTGATTAAGGGAATGAGTGACTGGAGTACCGGAGAAACCACCGACCTGCTGCTTCTTACTGACAAACTTAATAACATAAGGTTGCATTGAGAACACCCCGCTATGAGCGGTAATCGAACTCTCATTTGTATTTGCAGTATTCAATAATTAATTATAATGTTTCCGAATTGGGTGACATCATCATCTCATTAAAATATAACTAGTTCTCACCTTGATATAGCTAAATCAATTATTCACTTGGCGCTAAGTAACAATCACACACTCACTCACTCGCTAAAGCTATCCATTGTGTCATCTTGTTATGTCAAACTCGGTTTACTCGCAATTTCGTTTTAAGTCCCATTTTAAGCATAATTTACTTCTCTTTCCTCAAATTTCGTGTTGATATCTCGAAGTAGCTTTTCAGTCCCTAATATACAAATCCATTCAAATTATTTTCACTATGTCAAATTCTAAAGGGTTCAGCTCATTCCTTTGACAAAAATTCGCACTTTTGATAACGAGAACTGATATGCATCGAACATATATTGGAATAGTTAAAGAGTGATTATCATAAATGAGAGCTGTAATCTCGCGTTTGGAATCAAATGCAGGTATAAATAAAAAATAAAAATAAAAAAAACAACGAAATACCACACCATAAGAACAGTCAATTGCAAAATCTAATAGAAAAATCACAGAAACAGAAACAAAATCATTATCCTAAAAACACAAATTCATGACTTGTAATCCTGTTGATGCCCTTTGGTTTTATTGTTACCAAAACTTTTAATTATTTGGCTTTAGATTTTGAGCGTACCTAATTAAAGTTATTACAGGAACGCGTCGTGCGCACTAAATTAGATATCTACGTTTTTATTATTCACCCAAGTTAATCATACTTATTTTTATTTATTTATTTATTCATTTACTTTTCTTTTGTTTCATGAAATAAAAAATAAAATAATAGTTAAAAATATCCATTGTAACTTCCACTAAGAATATGGAGAGAACCACAAAATATCCATTGTTACTTCCACCAAGAATATGGAGAAGACCACAAAATATCCATTGTTACTTCCACCAAGAATATGGATAGAACCACAAAATATCCATTGTTACTTCCACCAAGAATATGGAGAGAACCACAAAATATCCATTGTTACTTCTATTAAGAATATGGAGAGAACTACAAAATATCCTGTGTTACTTCCACTAAGAATATGGATAGAACCACAAAATATCCATTGTTACTTCTATTAAGAATATGGAGAGAACTACAAAATGTCCTTTGTTACTTCCACTAAGAATATGTAGAGAACCACAAAATATCCATTGTTCCTTCCACTAAGAATATGTAGAGAACCACAAAATATCCATTGTTACTTCCACTAAGAATATGTAGAGAACCACACAATATCCATTGTTACTTCCACTAAGAATATGTAGAGAACCACAAAATATCCATTGTTACTTCCACTAAGAATATGGAGAGAACCACAAAATAGCCTTTGTTACTTCCACTAAGAATATGGAGAGAACTACAAAATATCCATTGTTACTTCCACTAAGAATATGGATAGAACCACAAAATATCCATTGTTACTTCCACTAAGAATATGGAGAGAACTACAAAATATCCATTGTTACTTCCACTAAGATTATGGAGAGAACTACAAAATATCCATTGTTACTTCCACTAAGAATATGGAGAGAACTACAAAATATCCTTTGTTACTTCCACTAAGAATATGGATAGAATCAAAAAATATCCATTGTTAATTCCACTAAGAATATGGAGAGAATCACAAAATAGCCATTGTTACTTCCACTAAGAATATGGAGAGAACTACAATCTATCGCTAATTAACGACTGCTTACAATTTGAAGATGCTCCAATTTACACCCACCCCTACCCTCTCCCGTTACATGCCGGTTTTCCATTTCATTGTTTCCCTCAAAACCCTTTGTAATGTTGAATAATGACGAAAGATTATCCACATCAGGGATTTAAGACAATGTAAATAGAAATATTAAATGTCATTATAATAAAATTAACAAAATGGCGTTCTCATAAACATGATTGATGATAGATCAAACACTCAGATAGTGTTTTCTTTGTCGTCGTCAATATTTATATTGAAAAGAATAGCCATAAAGAAAGGCTTGGATGAAAATCATGTGTTTAAGTGAGCTAGAAATCAATCGTGTGTTACAGATATATGGATATTTTACGTGTACGTTTTGTTGTGCGGACTGTTTTTAGATCTCTGAGAGATTCGCCGGAATTGTGTTAATACACCTCTGAATGAAAGTATGAAGCATTTACGGAATTTTATTTTTATAATTTTAGCAGTACATGTTCTAACTGTATACTCGGAGAGTGTTAGTCATATACGTAAACTTTATACAGATGTATTTTCTAACTATACTAAAGGAGGAGTTATGCCTGTGTATGATCATTCAAAACCACTGATAGTTGGTGTTACTTTTTATTTCGGAACCATTATCAGCTTTAAAGAAGTAGAAGAAACTATTTCCATTATTGGTTCATTTTCATTTAATTGGACTGACCCGTTTTTAGCTTGGAATCCATTGTCGTACAATAATCATTATTGGACGATGATTGACGCCTCCAATATGTGGGTGCCTTTTATAGTTCTGACAAACAGTGTCAATAAAATGGAACCAATTGGGGGTGATACCATCTTTAATGCAATTATCATTTATAATGGAACTGTCATTTATAGTCCTGGTGATGTTTTTGAAGCCAGATGTCCAACAGATATTTCTAAATTTCCGTTTGACGAGCAACATTGTATGTTTGAGTTTATGCCATGGGCAACACCGAAAGAACTTTTAGTGCTCTCAACTAATGGTGATCAAGCAGGATTAGATTATTTTTATCCACATTCAGATTGGGTATTACTGGAATATTCCACTGAAGTAAAAGAAGTACTCTTTGGTACGGTATTCTCTTTTAACCTAAAAATTAAGCGTCGCGCATTGTATTATGGAGTCATGGTAATTGCGCCAACTGTGTTGTTTGCTCTGTTGAATCCACTTGTTTTTTTGCTACCCGTAGAGTCTGGAGAGCGTGTGAGTCTTGCTATGACAATTTTACTCTCATATGCCATATTCTTAACACTGGTGGCGTCATCAATTCCAGCCTCCTCAAGTCCAATGTGTGCACTTCTTATTGTTATGATTATTATCATTGTTGTAAGCGGTATTATTGTATTTGGTGTAATTATAACTGTGAAATATTACAACGAAGAAGACGAGGACAAAATAGGACCAGCTCTTAAACGCGTTGTAATGTGGCAGTTACCTAAGGATAATTATGTTGGTGAATCCGTTTATGTAAAACGTAAAGTTACAGGAAAGGATGTCGCCAATATGTTAGATACTAAATTTTTCTATGCCTCATATGTTGTGATGGCTTTAACGACATTAGGGTATACTCTTTATATAGTTTTATAATATTCTAAAGATGTATAGCCAGATCCCATAGTACCGCGGGTTTTATGGTACCGTGTATTCACATGCAAATTTAACCACAAATTGTAATCTATCTACCACGGTACTTGAGGACACCTGTATCCTACCTATCTTTTTGAAAACATATGCTTAAAAAAGTCGTATTGAATTAACATGTTACTTTATGTATATATTAAATTTGAATTATTATGGCAAAATTGACGTAAATTTAAATTTAAATGTATTTTATTGTCATAAAATAACAAAAGCATCCGACACAAGATATACAAAATCGACGTTTGTCTCCCGATGGTATATATGGGTCATTCTCAAAAAATGTCCCAATTCTTGTGATTGATAGTATACAATTAAATTTCACTAAATACACCTCTTACTTGTTGTGAAATATGATTCCTGACACATGTAGAATTAAAAACGAAATTAAATGAAATTTTGTGCTCAAATACCTCATAATGGTCCGATTTCTCATGTGATTTCGCCGCTTATAGCACTGATATTGATTGATTCTCTTTTCATTTTTACCAAAAGTCTCCGTTTATAGTGCTTTTACAATTAATGTCTTATTATTTATAAGAAACGAGAAAAACTGTTTCAACAAATAGTACCAAAATTGCAAAATTTAAGCTGAAATCGAAAGTGACAATTGCCATGTCCTTGTTGTTACCAAAACAGTTTAGTACGTGTAAGAGTGTTTTTTACTTTTCAATATCTCCTTTAATAAAGTACATTTTGTATATCTGAACACAACTTCCTCTGCAGCCATTTTGTTATGAAAAGCAGACACCACATTGCTGTTTTGCCAATATATCAATGTTAAGGTATGTATTATCTCAACGTATTAATTTTTAAGGTCCATGTAGTTATTAGTAAAAGGGTGACAAACAATTATAGCAAATCTTCAGAAAATAATTATTGAAATTTCCATTCTAAGCAGTTGAACATGATATTTTATTTTTACACTGGGAACTAGTTATTTTCTAACTGGAGAATAATTTAGGCAAATATATCCTTACTGTTCATTTAGTTACCATTTAGTTATGCCAAGGAACTTTTTTTCCAATTAAAGGTTTTTAATTTATATATTAATAAAATTTTATAATCTTGTTTCTTTTATTTAAAGAAAAACTGATAATGTTTTGTTATTAAAATATAAAACATCAAATTATTTTTGTTCTATATAGAAATTTGTAATAAACAGTAACACTATGGAAAATTATAGTAACACTCTGGACAAATAAACATAAAAGCAAATTAAAATCAAATTGCAACTCTTTAAGTTTGTTCAAAATCCTTGAAAAAAATCAAATCAAATACAGATGCACATGCATATACATGCAATATAGTCAAGAGTACATACAGGGATATAGATATAACTGTTGAAAGAAATGGTAACATCATGGACAATTGAGTAGTAACACCAAGGAATATTCGTGACAAGATTAGTTATCGGTAATTAAATACGATGGCCATGGCTGATCATGTTAAGTTAGAAAAACTTAAGTTTTCAGGAATCTGTTTTTTGCATCAAATTGCCAACATCTTTGAAAATATTTCCTTTTTTTCCTGAAAAAATTATTGATTGATGTTACCATGTATGTCCTTTTTGTTATATTTTGTCTTTGGTGTTACTGTTCCTTTATTCATTGCTTTAAAAAAAAACTTCATTCAGAATCTATCTTCAACAAGTTGTTTTAAGTATAATCCAATATAACATTTACTTGATGGGAAAAGAAAAATTGATAATTAATTAGCCAAATAAGATTTACCGGGAAAAAATCACAAGCTATTTTCGCTATTCATTTTGATACTATGATTTATTGGAACATACATGAAAAGTGTGCTTTGAAAATGACGAACATTAGATTTAAGCACATAATTTTGATATTTGTACTTCTATTTTGGCATTACACAGAATATTAATAAACTAATTTGAAAATAACAGGATGTTTTTCAAGTAGTAACACCAAGGACTCTTGCAGGCAGCAAGTGTGTGTTCATGATTTATTTCTAAAAATGTTATTGTTCTTTTTAATGTTAATTTGTAGTTTAGTGTTCTAGAGATGATGAAGTTTCAATTAAAGCTTAAAATGTGTCTGAGAGTCTCTCTTCATTTCCACGAATGACTGCTGTGGAATCTGGACATCTTTTTAGAATGACCCATATAACATAAAATGGACCGTCGTGGGAATGACCTTACAGTGGCTTGATTCTCTCTTCCTAATCAATCAATGCCGTTCATCACTGGGCCCTAGATTATTGTTTATTATTTTATGTTTTTCTTTGGTTGTTGTTTGTCTGTCAATCTTCCATTTTACTGATTCTGATGACAACGTTTAGAAATGTTTCTATTTTTAGTTTTAGACATGATATTTTCCTCCTTTCAGTAAAAATATAAGTTTAAAAAATGATAATTGTGTAATCTAGATGTTCTGTATTAGCACTATATTTTGACCCATTCACATTAAGCCGGAAATTGAAGGATTTACAATTCAATGACAAAATAAAAAGGACAAACAGACAAACAATTTTTACCAAAATACTAAAGAACTACAAAGGACTGTTACCGTCTTTTACTGTCACTCTACATGACTCAGGTACCAGTAAAGCTTTGTTTAGGTCCATGACTAAATAACACTGACTAAACATTCTCACAATGAATATAGAAGCTTTGATTCTTTATTTTTCATTAACAAGGGAAAATGTGGAACGAAAATTTAAACTTCAGTATAATTCAATGTTTAACTTCAGTGGAGTTATTTCCCCTTTTCTAAACTTTTTAAGATATATCTCCATTTTTTTTTAGAATTTAGGACAATGCAATTTTTATCCATGACTTATATATAAAAATCTACGTACATTGTCGGAAAATATATAATGTGTTTTACGAGCTTTAGAAACAGGTTAAAAAACGATCCTTTGGTGAGCTTTTCTGTCCTGTTTCGTAACGAATGCAAATTCATTGTAGATTTCCCGATATTGTGTTTATCCTGTAATGTCAAAAAGTCCAAAACAACTGCCAAATTGTATGGAAATAGCTGGAAAAAGCGTCGTTGTAATCGTTTTCAGCTATGTCCTTTGTGACGTCCGCGGTTATACTGTTACCGTCTTTTACTGTCGCTCTACGTGAATCAGGTACCAGAAAAGCTTTGTCCATGACTAAATAACACTGAAGTTTATTTGACCTCCTTTATTAGAACTCAAAATCACATAATTACAGATTAAAAAGTGAGTGTATAATAAAATAAAAACAACAAACCTGTCAGAAAGTTTTTAGCGCGGTTGTCATGGAAATGTATTCGGTATGGGTAAAGGAAGGACGGAATGCATGTCAATTTGGGTAGTTAGAGAGCAACAATTTAATACTACGCATATTTTTAGTGAAAATTGTCGTGTCGAATTAGTATCTTGTTTGTCTCTTTTTCAAATTGACCAACTTTGTATAAATAAATAACTTTAAATTGCTGCTCAAACATCTATCTGTAACTTTAATATACTTAATGTACTTATAAAATGAAGAGTAAATGTCAATATGTGTCCATTAAAAACCTTTATCCTGAAATGTGTGTGATATTTAGGACTAATAAAGGGGTCAAACAAACTTCATTGTTCTTTTAGTCATGGATGAATAATTTGGCTTTCCCATCTTTTTGACTGTGACCTATCCGCTGTCGGTTATTCAAAAAACGCGTCATGCGCACTAAATTTGATTGAACTTTTCCGTGTAAAAACAGAGCANAACTTTGATTCTTTATTTTTCATTAAAAAGGGAAAATGTGGAACGAAAATTTAAACTTCAGTATAATTCAATGTTTAACTTCAGTGGAGTTATTTCCCCTTTTCTAAACTTTTTAAGAAATATCTCCATTTTTTTTTTAGAATTTAGGACAATGAAATTTTTATCCATGACTTATATATAAAAATCTACGTACATTGTCGGAAAATATATAATGTGTTTTACGAGCTTTAGAAACAGGTTAAAAAACGATCCTTTGGTGAGCTTTTCTGTCCTGTTTCGCAACGAATGCAAATTCATTTTAGATTTACCGATAATGTACGGATATTGTGTTTATCCTGTAATGTCAAAAAGTCCAAAACAGCTGCCAAATTGTATGGAAATAGCTGGAAAAAGCGTCGTTGTAATCGTTTTCAACTATGTCCTTTGTGACATCCGCGGTTATACTGTTACCGTCTTTTACTGTCGCTCTACGCGAATCAGGTACCAGTAAAGCTTTGTCCATGACTAAATAACACTGAAGTTTATTTGACCTCCTTTATTAGAACTCAAAATCACATAATTACAGGTTAAAAAGTGAGTGTATAATTAAATAAAAACAACAAACCAGTCAGAAAGTTCTTAGCGCGGTTGTCATGGAAATGTATTCGGTATGGGTAAAGGAAGGACGGAATGCATGTCAATTTGAGTAGTTAGAGAGCAACAATTTAATACTACGCATATTTTTAGTGAAAATTTAAGAGTATTTAAATTGTCGTGTCGGATTAGTATCTTGTTTGTCTCTTTTTCAAATTGACCAGCTTTGTATAAATAAATAACTTTCAATTGCTGCTCAAACATCTATCTGTAACTTTAATATACTTAATGTACTTATAAAATGAAGAGTAAATGTCAATATGTGTCCATTAAAAACCTTTATCCTGAAATGTTTGTGATATTTAGGACTAATAAAGGGGTCAAACAAACTTCATTGTTCTTTTAGTCATGGATGAATAATTTGGCTTTCCCATCTTTTTGACTGTGACCTATCCGCTGTCGGTTATTCAAAAAACGCGTCATGCGCACTAAATTTGATTGAACTTTTCCGTGTAAAAACAGAGCATATATGCAATATGTAAACGTTAGAGAATACCGAAGGGGCAATCAAAAATGGACAATCCAGAGAAACTGTAAATAAACGTTAGAGAATACCGAATGGGCAATCAAAAATGGACAATCCAGAGAAACTGTAAATAAACGTTAGAGAATACCGAAGGGGCAATCTAAAATGGACAATCCAGAGAAACTGGCAACACAGGGCACACAAGACGAAGAAAAACAAAACAAAAACACAACACAATACGTGTTAGACACCACAATGCGCAAAGCAAGCACAAATAACGTAAATAAGACATGAACCCTTCTACAAACAACTGGAGGTAAAGACGAACCGAACATCGTTTTTATGCGGAAATCGTAGCGGACATCACAAGATGGAACCTAGAACGTAAAAACATACAATATGACAACACAAAAAAAACAGAAAAGATGCTTTTTAAACTTGTTTCTTCCCTAATATCCCTTATATTATATAACATTATACTTCTCTGATGTTCAAAAAGCTTGCAATGTAAAAATAAGTGTTCACTTGTTTCTGTATTATAACGGCAACTACAATAACATGCATTACGCAGGGTTTGTTATTGTATTGCCTGTCCTTCTTCATGTACAAATGACAATGAATATGTTCCGCTTGTTGTAATCACAATTTGGTAGTTTTATTGTTTTCCTTATTCATGACTTATCACCGGGTTTGTAACAAGAGCAACACGAAAGTTCCTTAATGGAACAGGAACGGCTTACCCTTCCGGAGCACCTGAGTTCACACATGATTTTTAGTGGGGCTCGTGTTTCCTGTAGTTTTCTGTGTAGTGTTTTGTAGATGATTGTTAGTCCTTTTTGTCTTTTTCGTTTGGCCATTTCTTTGTCTGTCCTTCAATTGACTGTTTCTGATTTCCTCTTTGGTGTCTTTCTATATATAGAAATAACATTAAATAATACAATCCTCACAACTTATTTTGGCACCTGCTCAAGTTAGAAATCTAAAGCATAATTGAGTGTGTGTTATGGTGTTTAACGCCACTTTCAACAATATTTCAGTTATATCTTGGTGGAAAGCTTAATTGATTAGACAACTCAATCCATACTATCTTAATCTTTGTGAGATTCCAATTTATTAACAGTCTAGTTGTTTACATCAAGTCCGTATAACTGTGGTATTGACATAGGCAGTAGGAAAGTTTGTATTCTACTTTATCCAGATGGTGTTGTTATTTTAGCAAATAATGAAAACGATTAGCAAACATTGTTAAATGGGCTAGCAACTTGGTGTGATGGCAATTGTATGGCTATTACCGGTAATATATAGTCTTTTATAATTCTGCATTGAATGGCTCTCAATTTTTATGTGTAAGCAGATTTATTATTTAGTTGATTTTGACGATTCTGTTTAGGCCCTTTTGACTATCCTGATTAGGCCCTTTTGACTCTCCTGTTTAGGCCCTTTTGACTATCTTGTTTATGCCCTTTTGACTCTCCTGTTTATGCCCTTTTGACTCTCCTGTTTAGGCCCTTTTGACGATCCTGTTTAGGCCCTTTTGACGATCCTGTTTAGGCCCTTTTGACTCTCTTGTTTAGGCCCTTTTGACGATCCTGTTTATGCCCTTTTGACTCTCCTGTTTAGGCCCTTTTGACTCTCTTGTTTAGGCCCTTTTGACGATCCTGTTTAGGCCCTTTTGACTCTCTTGTTTAGGCCCTTTGGACTATCCTGTGTAGGCCCTTTTGACTCTCCTGTTTAGGCCCTTTTGACTCTCTTGTTTAGGCCCTTTTGACGATCCTGTTTATGCCCTTTTGACTCTCCTGTTTAGGCCCTTTTGACGATCCTGTTTAGGCCCTTTTGACGATCCTGTTTAGGCCCTTTTGACTCTCTTGTTTAGGCCCTTTTGACGATCCTGTTTAGGCCCTTTTGACTCTCCTGTTTATGCCCTTTTGACGATCCTGTTTAGGCTCTTTTGACTCTCCTGTTTAGGCCCTTTTTACGATTCTGTTTAGGCCCTTTTAACGATTCTGTTTAGGCCTTTTTGACTCTCCTGTTTAGGCCCTTTTGACTCTCCTGTTTAAGCCCTTTTGACTCTCCTGTTTAGGCCCTTTTGACTATCTTGTTTAGGCCCTTTTGACGATCCTGTTTAGGCCCTTTTGACTCTCCTGTTTAGGCCCTTTTGACTATCTTGTTTAGGCCCTTTGGTTTACTTGCTCCCAAAACTTGTTTATTGTTTGGCTATCCAACATTTCTACTTCTGGAGTACCCGAGGCAGGTTATTCCAGAAAAGTGTTGTGCGCACTAAATTTGATATTTACGTGTTTTTTTTTTTTACTGTATAAATATTATATTGAGAGATGAGACTTAAATGAAATATTGAATTGAATAGCATTGAATTCAATTATTTTCATATACCACAGTTTTTAATGATATAGACATCGGTATATATATATATATATATATTGTAGGTTTTTATTGAGTGATTAGGGTTAGGATTATGGTGTTTAACACCACTTTCAAAACTATTTCTGCTATCTTGGCGGTGAGATTTATTGGTTGAAGAAACCACCGACGGAACGCAAGTCACTGACAAATTTTATCACATAAAGTTGTATCAAATACTCCTCGCCTGAGTGGGATTCGAACTCACAACGTTAGTGGTGACCGGCACTGATTGTATTGGTAGTTGTAAATCTAGAGCTGTAGAAAACCACTTAAGGATTACCTTCATCAATTAAATACATGTTCAATTTGGTTAGTCAAACTGAAACCTGAATTAACCGGTTCTATTGTGAGATGAGACTTAAGGGGGTACCATACACTACAGGGAGATAACATTTAAAATCAGTTGAACGTTTTGATCATATGATGTTTGTATGCTGATTGCAAGCATCTCGGTGATCAAAACCACAGAGAGAAAAGCTGATATGTGGCTAGTGAATTTATAGCTCTGAGTCTGTTGGTTGGAATTTGTTAAACTTTTGATATTTATTACAGTGGATATTTTAAACACACTGCCAAAAAAATAAGAAAATTAAACGAGCAGATCAAATTTTACCTGAAGTGTAAGGTACCACCTTAAATAAACTATTCAATACACTGAATTCAATTCAAATATTTTCATATACCACATACTTATAATGACTTAGACATCGGTATAGTATGTCTTTTTATTGGGGTGAACATCAATTACCAAACATAGGCAATCCAAGCAGAATTTTAAAAATGGGCAACCTTAAAGCTATTTCCATTATATGCAATACAAGATTGCTTGAATTGTCAAATTTAAATATGGTCAATCTTGATAATTTGGGATATGAGTGTGTAGTAGTTGTGATGATAAAAATGTGGTTAATCATATGAAAGGAATCAAAATGTTTCAATTATAGCAAAGGGTAGGTCTTTGAGTAGAAATTTTATAATTTGAAAAATACTATGTGAAATTGTTTAGGTTTTAGGCGTTATAAAATTGGTATTTGCTGCTTCATCGCTAAACACGCAGCATTAAACAGTAAGTACAAAAAGGGTGCACTCGACTCGCAGCCGCAAGTGATAAAGTTTATCAGTTGCTTGCCCATGGTCGGTGGTTCTTCCACCACTAAAACTGGTCGCCATGATATAGCTGAAATATTGCTGAACGTGGCGTTAAACACCAAAAATCAATCAATAAATCCACTTCCTATAATCTTTTACAGAAATAAGGTATATTGTGAAATAATTATACGTAAACATTATATCCAGCATCGTAAAATGACAAACAAGATTGAGATATGTAACAAATTATCAATATACAACTTTGAAATAAAAACGTAGATATCTAATTAAGTACGCATGGCGCATTTCTGTAATAACCTTCATCAGGTACATTTGAAGTTCTGCAATAACCTTCATCAGGTACATTCAAAGTTCAAAATATTGGAAAACAAAATAATTGATAAGTCTGTGGGAGCAATGAAATCAAAGTTATATAAATTATATAATTATATAATTGTTTTGATTAGTTTAAAAAGTTGAGGTTATTTGTCAATGTACGGAATCTAAAAATAAACGTCGTTCTCAAGGCGTCGCGTGCCGTTGTCGTCGGATGATTTTCTTTCAATGAGGCACCTTTGGGGTTATTTAAATATTCCTGAGGGAGCTGGAGAAATGTTTGGAGATACCAAAGGGGTAATAAAAATCCGTACATCGAAGAAGGACAGACAATATAGTTACCAAAAGAAAAAGAACAAAAGGCCAAAAAATAATCTACAAAACATACACATAAAACTAAAGATCGATTAACACGAACCCCACTAAAACCGGGGTGAACTCACGTGCTCCGGAAGGGTAAGCATATCCTGTTCCACTAGTGACACCCCTCGTGTTTTCATATATAGACACATTTTCACCTTACCTATAAGTGCATTGATATACTTCATGTAACATCAACAATAACTTGTAATTATGAGCTAAAATACAAAGTGTGCACTAAACCAGACATCATCAGCTGAAATAAAATTTACTCAAATTAATACTCAATGTTCTAAATATATAGCTATCAGATTTCATAATATAGAAGAAGAAAAAATGATCGACTTTGAACAAAATGTAATTGTTAATACCATCTCTCGTCATCTGTACAAAGGTGACAGGATACTTTTCAGAAAGGTGAGACGATTCTTTAAACATCCTTGACATTATTGTGTAAACTTGTACTCAAAATACGGTGACGTTGTCAAAAGTGTGAATATGAACTGTCAGTTGTGACATGTAAACTTCAATACGTGTGCGAGGATGTGGGTGTAATATTGTCTGAAGGTAAGCAGTAAAACAAAATCCAAAATAAAATAATAAATTTAATAAAAATAAAAAAAAATAAAAAACACATGTACAAATATCAACACAATATCAAATAAGGTAAATGAACAAAACTAAAAAGTGGCGGGACATAATTATATACCTCTTAATCTTGTACTTTATAACGTTACAGGGGCGGATCCAGGGGGCGCCCCTCCCCTCCCCCCGCCTAAAATTGGAAAAAATATGATTTTTTTCTGCGTAAAATCGTGATTTTTCACACGAAATACCCCAAACATTTTCCCCTAAAAAAACGCCCCCTAACTTAAAAATCCTGGATCCGTCTCTGCGTTACATCATATATTTAATCTTCGAGACACATTAAGATATATGTTGGTCTTAGGTTTTATGGTGTTTAACGCTACTTCCAACAATATTTCAGTTATATCGTGGCGGTCAGTTTTATTGGTGGAGGAAACTGGAGTACAAGGAGAAAACCACCGACCTGTCACAAGTTACTGACAAACTTTATCACATAATGGTGTACACCTCGCCCTGATCGAGGTTCGAACACACAACATCAATGGTGATAGGCACTGATTGCATAGGTAGTTGTAAATCCAACTATAATACGATTACGTCCACGATGGTCCCATCATTAAGATATATGAGATGTTGCACAATGCCTTAGGTAGACAAAAGTGATACTTTGACGATGTTCGGTTCGTCTTTATCTCCAGTTGTTTGTAGGAGGGCTCATGTCTTATTTACGTTATTTGTATACTTGTTTGTCTATAGTGGTGTCTAACACATATAGTGTTTTGTTTTTTGTTTTGTTTGTCTTCGTATTGTGTCTTGTGTGCCCAATCTTTCTCTATCATTTAATTGATCCAAAATCTTATTCCAAATACCTTTTTTTTTTTCATTTGTACGCAAGTGACAGATACTGTTAACAAGGTGTTGAATCTTCCAAACATTAATTGAAAGTAAGAGATGAGACGATTATTTAAAATTCCTTGACTTAATAGAAGTTCAGTGTTCATTTTATTAATTTATTTTGAAAAAGTGAATAAAAGTACTTCAACAACTTCAACAACTTAAAGTGCTACATTATTGGTTATTTTTATTTTTATTTTTATTTTTTTATTTTTTTTTTTATTTGTTTTGTTTCTTAAATGATGGAAAATCTACAAAAAAAAATCAGAATTATCAGCTATGAAATATCAAAACTGCCCATCTTAGATCTACCTGGTTTTCCACAAGTATAAAAGGGACATAACTGTTTAAATTCAATGACGATAAATGAGATAACAAATACATTCCAGCAATTTGTAAGGTAAGTGATGAACACTACGTATTAATGATTAATCGAATGTTTTAATGGACTGAATCTGAATCACTTATTGTTATTGTAATGGCGTCACAACAATTGGCTATTTATGCTGCTGTTAATATACACTATATTATATTATTAAAAGTGTTCTAAAAATAAATTCAATGTACATTAGTGTATAGGTTTGTCCTGTATTTTAAACTTTGAAATTCTGATGTAAACAAAATCTATGAAACCGATATAATGAAACCCATCAAGGAATTATTGGATGTCTTCATTCTTGTTTCCGCGTATTGTTCCCCTTTGTTTTTTTTTTAACTTCATGGTTCTTGTGGAATAGCCTTCAGCTTAATTCTGCCGACATACAGTCGCGTCAGTCCCTGCGTCCTTCGGTTGAATCAGCTGATACCACACTCTGAATCACCACATTAAGTTTCTAACGAAGAAGATATGTATGACCGTTTTTAAATGCTAAAAGTGACTACCAATTCAGTTTGTTTTATAGAGTACTAGGGAAATATAGGAATTATTTTTTTCGTGATTCAAAGTCACCATTTTGCCTACGTTTTAGATGTCACGTATAAATATATACCTCGTGAGAAAATCGATATCACTTTTCTACATAGACAAAAGGCACGCCCCCGTAGAAAATCCCATACTAAATTACTGAAGTATTTGTAACATAAATATACACACACAGATATATGTACAGTTTGTACCCACATCGGTGGTGTAATGGTTAGCGTGGTATCATTATATAGTGTCCGCCGTGAAATACTGTCCTCTTTTACAATTGACTCCTATGATAAAGTACGAGGACGGAATAAAGCGCAGTGATGACTTCTTTCGGTCCATTTAAGGTTTTTCATTTGAAATATAGCACAACAGTACACAATTTTATAGGACACTATTTTGCCTTACACGTGCTCGCCTCGAATCCGGTAGATTGTGGATTCGAGCCCGGGTCATGTCAAACCAAGGACTATAAAATTGGTATTTGTTGCTTCTCCGCTAAGCACACAGTATTAAGGAGATAGGGCAAAGACTGGTTGTTGAGTTGGCGTTAAGCAACACTCACTTATTCACTCACACACATACATACAGATAAATAAAAGTCCTTGCAACTATAATTCAAAAATAAATTATTTAATGGAGTCAGCTAGTTGAATAAATAACCATATAGAATAAATTACCAGTATTGCTATACTGATCAGCAATAAGCATTAGAGAATACCGAAGGGGCAACCAAAATGGAAAATCTAGAGACACTGGCAACAAGACGAAGAAAAACAAAACAAAATAGAATAAAAACATAATACGTGTTGGACACCACTATACGAAATAATGTAGATAAAACATAAGCCATCCTACCCTATAAACAACGAGGTACAAACGAATCGAACATCGTTCGTATGCGGAACTCGTACACTAACATCACAACACGGAACTCAGACCGTGAAGACACAGTACAAAACACTACATTGATTTGTAATAGAAATGACTAAAGGTTTGACTCCGCCACTTGTTCAACGTTAATTATAGTCGACATTTCATGAGAACATTTCTAATCTGTCGTTCTCATAGATAATAGATGTTACTCTGTGTATGCTAATAAAAGTCACTTAATTGCAGACACTTTGTCAAAACAACAAGCAATGATACTAAATGTCTCTGGCGTAAGAAATGTAAGTAACATGAGAGGCTATCCACATCTTACACCAAGAAACAATTAAAGCAAAGGTACAACGCCCTTATTGCTGTTCTGTATTTCACTAAATGAAAGCATAGCTGTTTTTTTCTTCTATAAATTTAGGGATCAAATATGACTACAATCGCTGTTATTGGTGCAGGAGTGGTTGGTTTGTCTACAGCAATCAATATAAAGAAGGTTTTACCTAATGTAACAGTGAAGGTCATTGCAGATAAGTTTAACCATGAAACAACAAGTTATGGAGCAGGAGGTTTATTCAGACCAACAACAGAACATATACCAGGAGTACCGAAAGATCTGCTCAGGTAATAAAAACGTAGATATCTAATTTAGAGCGCACAATGCGTTCCTGGAATAGCCTTCATCAGGTACACTCAAAATCGAAAGATTGGAAAGACAAATAATCTAAAGTTTTGGGAGCAATAAAACCAAAGGGCATAAACAGGATTGTCAAAGTCGGCTACGGTCACCTATGACAGATGGTGGAGAACCTTAGTTTTATTAATATTTACATAATTTAGGAACTGTAAATTTCAGTCATAAATATATCCAATAAACCATGTTAGTGCCGATTCAATATTGCAGATCACTGTTTGCATACTTGTAAATCTGAAGTGGGCTCTAATCTTAAATATCTTAAACTCTATGCCTCCGCAAGATTATGGTAATGTGAATTGTAAACATAAATATTTGTTCACAAGTATATAAGTTATATATATATTTAATAGTAATTACACAGGGTATTGGCTTTTGGTTAGATTTAAGAGTATTAATGCTAATGTCAACAGTATTTCAGTTCAATTGTGGTGATCGAGTAAACCAGAATAGATCACAAGTCACTTACAATCTCTGTCACATAATGTGTCGAGTGCACTTAGTTATCGGCTGTAATTGATTGATTTGATTTTTGGTGTTTTAGCGCCACTTTCAGCAATATTTCAACTATGTCATGGCGACCAGTTTTAGTGGTGGAAGTAGCCGGAGTACCCGAAGAGAACCACCGACCATGGGCAAGTAACTGGTAAACTTTATCACTTGCGGCTGCGAGTCGAGTGCACCCTTTTTGTAATTTACAAAGTTGGGCACGAACCCACGCCGTATTGGTGATAGGCTTGTATGATTTGTAAGGTAATCCAACTACCTAACTCATTGAGTCACCCGGGCCCTGGCTGTAATTGAACCCATAACATTAGGAGTGATAAGCACTGATAAAGCTTATTATTTGATCAAGCTTATTATTTGTAATTTGATTCTCGTGATGAATATAGTTGAAATACTGCTCACTTGCTGTGAAACAACAATCAACCAATGAAATGTAGAATACTGTCAAATGTGTAATAGAACAAACCAATAATGCTACCGAAAACTCAATCACATTAAAATGTTTTGTGCATACCATACCACGGATATTGATGTACTAGTAAATCGAACTAACTCCTGTAGAGGTGTATGAACTGATTACATATTATGTAGATCAAAATCTAAATACCATAAGAAGAGTTTCGAAGGGGTAATCAGAATCCGTACATCGAAGAATTACAGACAACATAAAGGCCAAATGAAAAAGGCCAAAAGGACAGACAACGATTTAAAGCATCACACAGAAAACCAAAGATCGGGCAACACGAACCTGCGAGTGAATGCAGGAGCTCCGGAAGAGTAAGCAGTTCCTGATCTACGAGTGGCACCCGGAATGTTGCTCCAGTTGCAAATCCGACAGTCCTTATGACACATGCTGTAGTGTGCAATATACAACAAAACATTGCTGTACAGAGTTCGATAAGACAAGTACGAGGAAAATTAACCAAAGGATATTTCTTATGGTGAAATAAAAAGTTGTTGAAGATACCTAAGGGGAAATCAGAAGCCTTAAAAATTCCATGTGAAATATGACTATAGGTCTCTCCAAATTGATTACTTGTTCTTCGGATTTTTTCATTAAATAAATGGAGCGGGCGAGCGAAATTTTTTTAATTATTTTTTTTTCTGAAAATTGAATTTTTGGAGGCGCTAAAATCTTGAACAAGCGAGCGACACGTTTTTATATTTTTTTTAATCATTTTCCCCCTCATTTTTGTGTTTTTAAATGAGAATTCAAGATAAATTTATAAGCGTGCGATTTTTTTTTTTTTTAAATTGATTAAAAATCATGAAACATGAAGAGGGAATGTTGAAGAAATGGTGAGGAAAAATTTTTTGTCGAAATTTTCAATCTGAATTTTAAGGTGCGAGCGGGTCCGAAGAACAATTATTTAATTTGGAATGGCCTAATGGCATTTATAATCCCTTAAATATTATTCTCCTTTATTGTGATTAAATAAGATAAAATAATGATTATAATTCCACCAACCACAAACAAACTCCTCTTGTATATCCTTTTCACCATATTATATACAAACAATGCCAAGAATGGTATCCAACCGTAACCATAGAAATAAGACTTAATATCCCAGGTTTCTGGGAAGTCGTCTTTTAAACGTACTTGTGTGTCCTTCGTTTGATGAGAATGCCACGTTTGTAGTATATTAGGAACCTGTAGAGCAGAGCAACAGTAAGTTACCAGTGGTGGTTGCTTGCCAGATTCCAGACATATTTTGTGGTTTTACGATTTGTTATACTGATTTCTGATTCTCTTTAACATCTTTAAAAATTATGACTACATTACAAACTGATATGCAATATTAATATGAATGTAGGAAATGGACTAAAGATTCTTGGGAATGGTTTTCACATATGACATTGACGGACATGGCGGCAGAAACAGGGAACCAGTTAGTTCCTGGTTACTTTTTCACCAATAAAGTACTTTTTGTAAGTACGCGCTAGGAAACACGATTATTTTCTTTACTGTTACCAATGCTATACTCCAATATTGTGATTAGGTTATGGGCATGAACTTTCAATAGATTTAATTGTTTCCAGTTTTTTTTTTTGGTGGAAGAAACCAGAGTACCCGGCGAAAACAACCGATTTACCGCAAATACCTAACGAACTTTATTACATAAAGTGGCAGGAAGTAAGCTTGTCATATGTGGGAATCAATCTAACAACTTTTAAACTGTCCATATTTTCACACCCCGGGAAAATAAACGGTTATTGGATTACTACAAAATCATTTCCATATCGAGGCCTATATTGGCCCGGGCCAATGTGGGCCTCGACTTCGTCTCAGGCCAATATGGGTGTCTCTTTTCTAGATGTCGGAAGTATGTAATAAATAGTTTAATACATGGGCATTTCCATATTGGCCTGGTTATCATCCCTCGACCCATATTGGCTCTCGACTGCGTCTCGAGCAAATATGGGGGTCTCGGGATGATAACCAGGCCAATATGGAAATGCCCATGTATTAATCTGTATATATCAAATACCTTACGATCGTTGTCATGACAGCCCTTTCCAAACCATATGATGATTTCCTATAAATTACGTATAGCGAATACATAAGCTTGTCATAAATTATATTGGACTGCACAATATTGTGTATGTGGAAGAATCAGTGATAAAACTTAAAAGGGTCCAGTAGACAAAGACCACTAAAATATGACTGAGATCCTGAAAATTAAAAACATAATAACCCCAGATGAATTATTGAACAGCAAATCAAACCCAAACAGAAAAGAGGAATTCAAGTCATAACCCAAAATGTGAGACCAGGTCATTGAACAGAGCAATAAGAGTTTGAAGATACAAAAGGGGCAATCAGAAACCGTATATCGAAGAAGAACAGACAACAAAATGGCCAAAAGAAAGAAGGACGAAAGTACAAACAACGATATACAAAACATATACATAAAACTAAAGATCGAGTAGCACGAACCCCACTAGTAACCGGTGGTGAACTCAGGTACTCCGGAAGGGTAAGCAGTTCCTGCTCCACTAGTGACACCAGTCGTGTTAATCTAGTTACACACCCGGTGATAAGTCATGAACGAGGAAACATTTCGTAATGTAGGTCACTGTATAATTTGACGACGTAAATACCATATTCAATGATTAGAATGAATATATATTGACGTGTTTAATCACAACCGATTAGCCCTCTCCTTTATTTGACTTAAGTTTAGTTTTCCCACACTTTTATCATGATGGCCGTTCTTTGTTTGATTTCGTTAATTAAGTTAATTGTAAACTATATTATAACGTGTGTGTGTTTTTCAAATGAACAAATTAATAATGTTTTATCTATTTATCGTTTACTTTGTGCCAGTCTCATGATTGTTTCTTATATCTTGGCGAAGTGGTGAGAGACATATCACTGAGGACCTAGTAAACATTCTCAAGTAGGGAACAAATCGAACCAACCAAGGGATGAGATGGAGACGAACTCACGATGTCATATGATGTTCTTTTCTTATAACAGTGCTACGACGTGTGTCACTAGTGGTACAGGAATTGCTAGCCTTTCCGGGAGTACCTGAGTTTACCCTCGGTTTTTATTAATAGGTTTTTTAATATATTTTTTTGTTGCTTTTAGCCATTGCATTGTCAACTTCCATATGCAGCTTTTGATGACCACTTCGGTATCTTCAAGCTTTTCTTAAAATGATATGTATTATTATACATGTTTTGTCTGTATTGGTTCCCTGTTTGTGCCTCATTGTCTTCCTTTCTTCACAGTACGGCTTCCTCGATGTTTTCTTATTGCGAACTATGAATTTGTTCTTGAAAATAATATTGCTTGGCCTTCTTGATAACAATTTTATTTTTAATTTGACATTTTACTCACATGTGGAAACACTTGTATGGCCGTATCATTTCACTAAGAGGGAAGATTTGGGCCCATAAAACGTACCCCAACCCCGCCACTTTTTATGGAAGTGCCTGTACCGAGCCAGGAAAGTGAGCGGTCATATTTGAGAGTCAGGGGTATGGATTTTGTCTCTTTCTACGATTTTTATATTAGATTTGGGAACTATTCTGATAGTGTTGTAAATTCTTTTTAACCCCGCTGAACCAGTGGTGGAAAAATCTGTAATCCTCTAGAGGATTAAAATGTCTCGTGCCTTTCCCCGCATTAATCTCAAACGCATTAATATCAAATTTTGAAATAAAGTTCGTGTTAAATAATGGGAGAAACAAATTCTCCTTCAGTTGCCCATGTGGGTTACGATATTTCTCCACTCTCGAGAGTTAAATTTAAAATTTTACTCTCTTGAGTGGAGAAGTATTGTAACCCACGGGAAACTGAAGGAGAATCTATATTTATTTTATTAAATAAAGTTGGATCTCTTTAAAGTTGATGTACGCGTACACATATATACTATTTGTTAGAACATGAACATACATACTAAATTCATGGATGAGAATTAGTTATTTACACTTTATAGGATCAGATTTTTGGAGAGTTTGTATATACTTATTCTAAAATGACAGACGAGGAGCTCAAAGCACTTAGGATGGACAAGAAATACAAGTAGGTTTTATTGTCTTGTCAAAATACATGCTTAATTATAACCTATTACATATTATAGCATATTTGTTATTTGTGAACATTTTATCCTGATACTGTCAGTCCATTCAACAGCATACTGATTACAATGTCATAGCTAGTTGGCATGCATATATCAACTTTTATTCACTGACAATAATATTGTCCGAATCATTTTAACATAAGGATAACAGAGGAAACTGTACGAAGCAATAATACGAATTTGAGGGAACTGTGCGAAGCTAAAATAGGAATTTGATTTTTTTTTGTGTTTAACGCCACTTCCAGCAATATTTCAGCTATATCATGACGACCAGTGGAAGAAGCCGGAGTACCTGCAGAGAATCAACAACCATGGGCAAGCAACTGGTAAACTTTATCACTTGCGGATGCGAGTCGAGTGCATCCTTTTTTGTAATTTACACAGCCGTGGGCGAACCCACGCCGTATTGGTGATAGGCTTGTATGGGTTGTTAGGTAATCCAACTACCTAACTCATTGAGCCACCCAGGCCGAGGTACAGTACAAAGGTAAATAATATCAATTAAAGGGAACAGTACAATGCTTAAAATAATAATTAGAGGACACATTACAACAGTAAACTATATCAATTAAAAGGACAACAGTAAAAATTACCAATTATAGGATGCGGAACTGTTATACATTGTATAATGTTTACTTTATACTGGATCAACACGATTAGCTAGTGCTAACTCAGTGAAACAATAGCCCACATGTTAACAAGTTACTCCACTCGGACACTTCATCTAAGCTCCGGGCCAACTAGTTTAACTTCTTACTCCTTATTATATACTGTGTGCTTAATGTGTGGAGAAGCATCAAATATCAATTTTATAGTCATTGGTTATACCTAGGGATGGCAACGATTACTCGGTTAAACGGTTAACCGTCGGAAAGATCGTAACCGGTTAGCTATTTTGCGATTCGATTATTCGTTAAGTTTGATCAAATATGATGAAAATACCTCGATCTTGTCACTGTTTTCTCAATTCATAAAAGTTAAACAAATATTTATAAAGTACATGTATAGTGTAACAGTAAATAAACTTAGATATCGGATTAAATCAATAATGAAATAACTGTGATAAGACACGATAACTATCTCTCGGGCATTCATGTTTTTACAACCATAACTAATCACAACAATTGTAAAAACTGTTCATCTGTCTAATTAACTTGCAATTGAAATGTTTGAAGTTTCATTAAAAAAATGCCTCCACCACAATCGAAAGCTTGGTCGTATTTTAAACGAGATGTGGAGTCGAAAATTGTGAAATGCAAACTGTGCAATTTAGAAATGACATATACCGGAGGAACTAGCAATATGCTTAATCATTTAAAGCTGAAACATTCGTCAGATATTTCTGGATGGTTTACGCCTGAAAAACAGCCATCTGTAGCCGAATTTGCAAATTCACCACGATCACGAAAATTGTCATCTTCCCAGAATGAACCCATTACAAGAGCAATAGTTGAAATGGTGGTATTGGATCAAATGCCGTTAAAACTGGTAGAAGACAAAGGATTTTTAAATTTAATGAGTATCCTAGCTCCAGATTATAAGGTTCCTTCACGAAATACAGTAAAATCCAGGATTGAGATGATGTATTGTGATAGAAAGGAGAAATTTATATATTCTTCTGTCGTTGACCATGTCATTTTTCTTAATAAGAACTATGTACCAGAACAAGCAGATACACAATAGACCGTGACAATGTTTAATCTTAATCTAAAAAAAGAACTGTACAGATAAATTTTGTTTGTTTCAATGTTTGTAATTCTTTATGTAATATACGTTTATTATTGACATCGCCTTATTGAGTTGTTCCTTGCAAGATTACATCTGAACAATGATATCTACCGGTTAACCGAGTAATCGGTCGGAAGTTTATTCGAGTAACCGGTTAGTAAATTCTGAACGGTTTTCCGCCATCCCGGCGCGCGCCTCCCCTAAAATTGGGGAAAAAATAAGATTTTTCACACGAAATACCCCAACAATTTTGATTTTTTTAAGGACACCCCCCTAGCTTGAAATCCTGGATCCGCCCCTGCTTTGAAACTTTCGATGCGAGAAATATAGAATAACTGCACTTGTGAAGTTCGAGACAGACATTATCTCTTGCATCGAAGCGAGTCCGAAAGGACAAGCTCTGTTATTAGGGGTAGGGTATGTCGAGACCTTCAAAACTGACGTTATTCTTATTATCGATAATGTCATAATATGATTGACGTCACATAGACTAACAATTGACAGAATCAGAGTCAGTTCGTTGATACCAGTTGACAATATCAGTTTGTGAGATCAAAGAAAAAATGTCTAAATTACCAATAAATGCTACATATTTATACAAAATTATATAGTTATTGTACTAAAAGTATTTGTAATAGTTTTAGTAATGTCTCTAATTATATTATTTTCAGGCATGGATATCACGTGACAACAATTATAACTTGTTGCAAGCGTTATCTCCCTTGGTTGACGAATCGGTAAGTAGACAAACATATTCATTTGAATGTAATTTTGATTGTTTTTCGCTTTTATTGTTATTATAAAGTAATGACTGCTCGTTTTTAACGTGTTTGAATTTTACAGCTGGTTGGAAGAAGGAGGAATTATAGAAAGTAGAACAATAAAAGATTTAAATGAGGTAATCATATTAGAAATTACTTTGTATTAGACAAAAGTGTAGGTTCTTGAAAAGAATGTAATAGTCTGTAATAATTTAATTTTATGTGAATACTGCAATCTGATTGGCTGATCCGCCTGGAGAAAAAAATGTGTTATACTTGATAGCCTATGTTGATATTGTGACGTCACCAACATATTCATTCGCCAACGGCGTCAAATTCAAATAGTTCCATGAAATAATCGTAATTAAAATAGAGGAATCATTAAATTTTGTTGTAAAAATTAAATTATCAGGAATATAATAAATGCTTGTATAACCTGGTCAAAAATTGGAGTGTTCTTCTGAGAACGTGTTGACGTTCTACTGTAAACATGTTATCATTCTACTGAGAAGGCGTTAATGTTCTTTTGAAAACATATTAATGTTCTACCGAGAACATATCTGCGTTCTTCCTTTAAAACGCGTTAACGTATAACTGTGCAATAGGTCAAAATTCACCTATAACAACTAAAGTATTACATTGCCGTATGATAGCATAAGACATTGTATTAGATTTGTTAAGATATATTTACGATTGAAATTTACTGTTGCTAAATCATGTAATTGTCATCTAAAACTAAGATTCTCCTCTCTCATGCATATTATAACTGCATATATGCGATTATAACTGATCTCGTTTATGCCCTTTAGTTTTCTTGGTCAAATAGACTTTTAAATTATTTAGCTTTCCAAATATTTTGAGTAAGAGCATACCTGAGAATTGTTATTTCAGAAACGCATTGTTTTTCTATAAACAGCTATATTTATAAGTATGTAATTGACAGGTTTATGTGTTATACGTTTTTATCCAGATTAAAATATTATCACCAGCCTCGTTTAGAGATTATTGAACGAATGTGTTTGTGTTTTTTCCAGCTTATAGGTCAGTACGATGTCGTGGTCAATTGTACCGGTCTCAGAAGTAGAACTCTATTTAAAGATGATAAAGTATTCCCTACTCGTGGACATTTATTGAGGGTATGTACACTAAAACTGGGCGTGTATTAGAAAACAGAAATTTACTACATTTGAGCCTTCAAAACGCTCGAATGTGGAATAGCCAAATCAGGAAAGATTGTTGTTTAGTAAAGAGAGTATTCGGATGCAAAACAGCTACGATACAAAACCAAAACGAAATTTAAAAAAGAACAAAAGATCCTACAAAACAAACTCCAACAAAAGAAAAACCTGTTCTTAGAGGATTGGGCCTCTTCTCCCATATATGACACCTGCAATGAGGCTTTTATTCCCAAAGCCAGTTTATGGTAAGTTGGTGCGTTTATTTGTGTTTATCCTGTCTTTCACTTATATGGTGACCACCCGACTTTATGGAGAGCTGGGACAATTATAATGGAATAACATGTGAAATCACTTACAATGGAACAGCATCTGGAAACCTCAAAACATGACCAGTTAGTTTTGTTAGGCGTTGACCTGGTTTATATTAGAAATGTGTACACATATAAAATCTAAATATATGTAAACAAACACAAATACAAACGACAGGATGTAAAGATGAACCGAACATTGTTCATTTACAAAAATCGTAGCGGACATCACAACACGGAACTCAGAACGTAAAGACAAATTAATGTATGTCTTTTTATAATAATGTAATATAGAAATTCGACAAAATATGTAATGTTAATGCTAATTTATTATATGTCCAACATTTACTTAAGAAATAATCCATGGCAGCCATTGTGTTATATTCATTTAAACGAATATAATCGAATTTAATCCCAAGCGAGGGGTTAATATAAAGATTATAAAGGCCCAGCCCATGGTTAAATGAATATAACACAATGGCTGCCATGGATTATTTCGATTCTAATAGGACAAATACGGTAATTTACTTGCTTGCTTATATTATATAAACTGACTATAACACGACGTCATAGTCCTCCCTTCTCACCCTGCCTCCTCCCCCATTAACCCTTCCCCCCTTTAACCCTTCCCTTTCCACCTTTACCTTCCCTTCCCCCTTTTTCCCTTCACTTCCTCCCTTTAACCCCTCCCCTTCCCTCCCCTACCCTACCCTACCCTTCCCTTCCCTTCCCTTCCCCCCTTTAACCTTTCCCTTCCCTTCCCCAATTCCCTTCACCCCTTCCCTTCCCTTCCCCCCTTTAACCCTTTAACTTTAACCTCCCCTCCCCTCCCCC
>MJUT01010276.1:933164-952970 GCA_002080005.1 Gigantidas platifrons | reverse complement strand
TTATTTTTGAACACAAAAACTTAAATGTGTCTTTAAATCGTGATTTCTCCAAATTGTTTATTTTTCCAGAGCCAAGATTATATTCATATATTTCTTGTCCTTGTCCCTTATCGCCCAATGACTGCATTATGAGGATGTTAAATATATGCTGTTAGTTGTTTAACGCTAGTTTCAACAATATTTCGTTTTATCCTGACAGTCGTTTTTATTGATGAGGGAAGACTGAGCAACTGGAGAACCACAGACCATCCGAAAGTCACAAATAAGCTTTATCACACAAAGTTGAATCGAGTTCACCTCGCTGTGGACCGGGGTAGAACTCGTAATGTTAGTGATAATGGGTACGGATTGCGTTAGTACATGTAAATCCAACTACAATGTACCATGCGATCGCGGCCACGACTGCTCACTTTAGTAATCATACTTGAGCTTCATATCTCAAATATATTTTATTTATGTTTAATTAGTGGAGACATCATTACTGTAGGCGGAACACGACAGAAAGACAACTATAGTCTTGAAATAGACGAGGAAGATCGTAAAGGAATTATGGAGAGGTGTCAGAACTTGTGGCCACCATTAAAGGTAAACATTATAACCTTGAAATAAATGAGGAAGAGAACAACTCAGTAGTGAAGCCATGTTTCAACCTGTTGCCATCATTACACTACCAACTGATCTAAAGGACATCTCCACTAATGCCGTCAGCCAAGGTGGTTATGAACCTATTACAGTTCCCATAACTTTAAATAAAGGAGCATTCCCCTTACACTACTATTTTGTCTGATTTCTGGCCCCGATGCCACAAAACTTTTTCTTTGCTGAGCAAACTTTTTTTTTGGGTTCAAATCTGTGTTCTCAGCCAATCAAATTTGAATATTTCTTTATTTGAGAATATTCTCAGACTTAAGTAAATTCTCAAGTTTTGTGGTGCCGGGGCCAGACTGTTCACAAAAGAAACATAGAGCTTTACCACCATGCTATCAATTCACAGATAAAAGTTTTTGTATTCATTTTCACCCAAAGCTATAAACATGTGTTAGTAGTATCAATAGGCACAACCTGCTTTTTATATGGAGTGATAAAGATTGGATGCTCTTCGATTTCTATTACTACAATATATTTTCTTAGCAATGCATAAAAAATAAGCATTAGAGATAAAAATTATACATAAATATGTGTATATTGTGCTCTCAAATATTTTATCATCTTTATTACTACATTTGTATATTGCATTTTTGCCATTGGCACTATTGTCGAAATCAGCATTATTACTAAATTACGTTTTTTCTTACAGGGATGTATAATTGAAGATGAATGGGTTGGATTAAGACCATCAAGAACACCTCTTCGATTGGAATCTGAAATAATTAAACTTGATAAAGGAACATTAAAGGTTATTCCCATTAAAGACATTGTAGGGTTAGGGTTATGGTGTTTAATGCCACTTTCAACAATAGTTCAGTTATATCATGGTGGTCAGTTTTATAGGTGGAGGAAACTGGAGTACATGGATAAAACCATCAACCTGTCACAAGTCACTGACAAACTTTATCCAATAAAGTTGTATTGAGTACACTTCCCCATTATATTAGCTGGATTCAAACTCACAACTTTATTGGTGATAGGCACTATTTGCATAGGTAGTTGTAAATCCAATAACCATATATAGAATCACGATGAAGGTCTCGACATTGCAATCAACCAACCAATCAATGACATGCTGTTAATCCTTATAATTAATAATAAAAATATAGTTATCAAATTTAGTACGTTTTGGCTAATTTATATATAAATATATCCTCCAGTCAAAATCAATATTTATGTTTCCTACACGGGACACCATGACAATATGATTTATAATAGTAAACAATTTACAGTCACCATTTCAACAAAACCAATCTTCAATGAGATAGCTCTGTTTTTGACTTTAATTCGTTATTTGTCATCATATGCATGTCATTTTTTTTATGTTAATGATAAAAAAAGAAAACTTCAAGATTTTGTCATTTTGAAGAAGATAATAATCGGTTTCTCTCGAATACGTTATTGGATAAGATACCAAAGGGGTAGACGGAAGGGTAACAAGACATTTCGGCACCCATTGAACAAGACAGTTCGGCATCAAGACAAATCGGTACCAGGACAAAATCGGCACCGCATTTTCTTTCAAACAGACGTGATTAGCTTTTTTAAAATAAAATCAAAGAAAGTTATAAAAAAAAAAAAAACATCAATGATCGTTTAAATGCAATCAAATCATAGATCTAATTGATTTAAATATTCTTTAAAAGAAGCCATTATTAACTGAAAGGTAAACATGACAATGGCCAAAAGAAAAAAATACGAAAAAAACTAATATTGAGCAACGTGAATCCAACTTGTAAATCAGGTATGAATTTAGGTGTTCCAGGATGGTAAAAGTAATCCTTTTCCACTGTAATAGCTGTCCTCTTTCATTTTTTAGGTAGTTCATAATTATGGACATGGTGCTAATGGAATATCAATGAGCTGGGGTACCAGTATACATGCTGCTAAACTAGTTAAGGACATGCTAGCCAACTCTGATTCTCGTTTGTAACAGATGACGTAATAGGAAATTGTTGTTAAATATATGTATATAATCGGACCTCAGTCATTACCTAGTCATTATTAAACAGATTTCTCATGTTTTTTGCTTTTCTTTTCAAGACGCCATGGGGGGTCATCGTTGCAGTGAACGTATGGTAATTGTTTTACAACTACCTATGCAATCAGTGCCTATCACAACTAAAGTTGTGAGTTCGAACCCTGTTCATGGTGAGGTGTACCCGATACTATATTATGTGATAAATTTGTCAGTGGCTTGTGACAGGTAGGCAGTTTTCTCCGGCACTCCAGTTTCCTCCACCAATAAAACTGACCGCCACGATATCACTGAAATATTGTTGAAAGTTGCATTAAACACCATAAACCTGACCGCTTTTCAAGATGCCATGATAGTGGAAGGTGCAATATCGTAGTTACAAGATAATATTGTCCAAAGTCAAAAGAGTGGAAAGCCATAATAACCTAAAAGTCTTTGAGAGCAAGGAAACCAAAAAGCATAAAGAGGATAGTCAATATCTCCTTATGTTTATACCTCTGCCTGAGAAAGATGAACCTCAAGAAACATAGGTAGGTAGGTTTATGGTGTTTAATGCCACTTTCTTAAGAAGAGTCTGAAACATAGGAAAAGTCTGAAGACAGAATCCGTAAAGCAAAGGACAGACAACACAATGGCCAAGAGAAAAAGTACAAACAACGATATACAAATCTCCACACAGAAAACTAAAGAATTAAGATCGAGCAACACTAAAACTGGGGTGAACTTAGGTGCTCCGGAAGGGTAGGCAGTTCCTGCTCCACAATTCTGTTTTTTTAGTAGTCCTTACCAATTAAGTCAAAAAACAAACACAGCTTCATCAAAACTTTATTGTTGTAACTAAAACTACAACAATCTGATTAAATCAGCAGTTTTAATGTACTACACTCCCCCCTAACATCTGACAGAAACCTATTAGAGTGATGTCCAGATGAATTCATGATCAGCCAATGAAGATGACGGTGGTAACATCTTAACTGGCTTTCATGCCTTTTTTTTATTATTGCATCACAAATGTAAAGCTCCCTGATCGCTTGGTTTTATTTAATAAGTATTCATATGGAGATGAGCTCAAATCGGGTTCTGGCAGATTTTAGGGGAGGAGTGTAGCATATTATAACAGCTGGTTTTAATCTGATTGAAAATACAATAACCCAACAAAAACAAAACAACAGTAACAATATTAATTTATCACTTTTTCTGTAAATGATTCATAAATCTTGTTTTACACAACAGAACAGCTATTTCACCTTCATATCATTTGCTGTAACATATCCATTTGTACATGGTTTTTTTTTTCTCTCTCCTTAACTCCATTCCAATATATTTCTAATAAGTAGGAAGTTGGGATTCAGGGTTATGGTGTTTAATGCCACTTACAACACTATTTCTGTTAAATCGTGGCAGTCAGTTTTATTGGTAGAGGAAACCGAAGTATCCGGAGAAAACCACTGACAAACATTATCACATAAAGTTGTATCAAGTACACCTCACCATGAGCGGGATCGAACTCACAACATCAGTGGTGATAGGCACTGATTTCATAGGTAGTTGTAAATCCAACTATCATACAATGACCACAACGGCTTCATTGGTGGGGGTTAAGACAAGAAAATATTGAAGTCTACAGTACTTATTTTTTGGAAATGGGATGATGATTTATTTAGGTTTCTGAGTGTTCATTTTAGACAGGTAGTAAAATGAAAGTATTAAACAATGCATAAATAAATGTTTTAAATAATAAATATTTATGATGTATAATCATTGCACACAATTATATATATTATTGCACATTGAATTAAAATGTTCACATTTTATTGCACATATTTTTACATTTTGTTATCAAAGTCTCGCCTAGATTATGAAATGTTAAAATCACACGTGACCCAATATATACAAAAACATTTTGTTGGATGTATGACATATTGATGTTGAGAAACTGACTTATTTATACAAACATAACATCTTGTGGGACTTAAGACACATTTATGTTCAAAATACCTTGAAAATAGGCACATAATCATATAATACTTTAATTAATCCTTAAAGAGTACCAATTATAGCAACTACATACACAAATATTGGTGTTTTCAATATTTAGAAACTGCTGTCAAACCTGACTATGCAGTCACATGTATTTAAAAGTCACATTTTTTATGTCCTGTAATAAAACAATTTCATGAACTGAACCACTTTTCAGAGGTCACCTGTCTTAAAGGACCACTTTTTCCTTTTTCCCAAAGGTGTCCTCTTAATACAGGTTTGATTGTACATTTATTTGTTACCAGAAACTAATTTACATGGTTATCAGAGAACATAATCTCCCAAATTACTTTTCTACTATATATCAATCATATATTTATCCATATACAGTAGTCCTATTATAAGGTTCCTCTCAACAAAGACTAACCCTCTTATCAGGACAGATTTCAGATACACAAAGATAGTTAATTGTGCCCCTAAATAGGGGCCGTCCCCCTGAAAAGTCCTCTTTTTCATTTTAGGAGGGGTGGCATTTTAAGTGGGGGACTAATGTACATTATATAAACAGAATTCATAAAGTTTTAAAATCCACACAAACTGGTATTTGTTTCCATGACTACACTACCGTATCCTTGGACCCTCGCTTAGTATAACACCCTCTGACAGTCGGTGATGAATCGGTACTATCATTGTCTCTCAGAAGCGATGAAAACTCGGTAGCATTCAACGAGTCGTTTGAGTCATAGTGAGTGATATAGGCTTGTGACACGTTTACATTCCTAACTGGCGATCTAACCGGACTACTGGAAGGTGATCTTGATCTTACAATCCGCGCTCCTTGTCGAGCAATACGACCTTTTACGGTACCAGCTGGTGCATGCACATCAAAGTGAGGGTCGTCATGTGATTTGGATCTCTGGATATATCTTTGTCGATTGGTCTGAAACAAAAAACAATGTTAACAAAAATTTTCAAAATGCGATCTAAATGTTGCATCTGGGGAATACACTGGAGTTTTCCGACATCCTGTGACATCTGACAAAAATTTATGGTCCCAAAGTATTTCTTTTAACTAAAATAAAAGCTGACTATTTTGACATCCTGTACAATCCAACACAGTTCCCTGGTCCCTTTGTTGTGTCAGATTACACAGGTTCCACTGTAGCTCTAATTTGAGTTTTCCCAATGTTAAAACAAAATAACCTGTATTGCTTTCTTAATTTCAACAATAAATAGAGATGAACTGTACACTGGAAATCCTAGTTTTCACAACAACAAAAAGTTGAATCTCCCAGGAGCATGTAACATCTCACCTGGTTTTAAATTTCACTTTTACATTTTATAGAAACAAGCTAAAATTCAACTCTTTTAAAAGATTCCAATTTAAAGTTAACCTATTTTTGCCATTAATTTTTTTTCTATATCAGTAGTGGCAGCAATCTTGGATGGAGGGAGAAGCTATCACACATAACTTTGAAAGTGGATCAACCAAAGATCATCTCATTTCAATTTTTCATTTCTACATATTCTGACTACATTACTTTACATCCATCCAGATGTTACATGTTATTTTTACATCATTCTATGTACCTTCATTTCTACAGATTCTGGTAACATTTCTTCAGACCTAGCCAGACTTGGTGAGTTAGTTTTACTCAGTGCTGCTCTAGCTTGTTGTAGTCTGGTTATGTCTTGTTCTGCGTTGCGATACGAATACATTCTATGAGTAGGTGACGTTTCCAAACTCTGACTCTCAAGGTCACTGTTCCCATCATCCCTCCTTGGTAGGTATCGTCTCATGCTGGTCGTCTTCGTTCTTTTACGCTTAAATGTTTTACGACTTTTGGCATCTTGTCTTTGTAAGCGATGAGGCCTTGGATCCAAATCATTTGATGCTACAATCCCACCTGTTTAAAAAGAGTAATGTACACATGTACAATCTTCAATACAAATCATTACCTATTATTTTAGTGGATTTCATTATCAAAACGAATTCAAGTGAACAGAACAAATAAATGGTGGGTCCTTTGAAGTTAAGAATAAAGGGATATTCCTCTCAGGTGCTTGATACAAGCGTAGCAAGTCAACCATTTCTGGCACCTTGTTGGGCCTGTGGTTTAGAAACGGGTAAGGCTAGAATCCACAACATCAATCCTAACTTTTATTTTGAGCCAAGGCTCATTGTATCAAAAGTTCAGAAGTTTCGGTCCAATAAATGAGCATAACTCGTACTCTAAAATGAGTGTGAAACAGCCCCTGGTCTGAAACTGAGTGATACTCATCAAATTTATACCAATACGTGTAGTAGCTTTAAGCTTAATCTTATCCATACAATTTGAATACTTTTGAAGTAAAATGATTGGCTCATTTGACTTAGAACACAAGATAACATTATACTAACTTCCACCATTTGGTGTCTCTACATATTCTTCATTCTCGTATAACACAGTAGCCGGCAGTTCTTCATCAATACTGGCCTGTTTAGATGCTCCAGGAGAACGGAAACAGATGGATGGTTGTCTTTGTAGTCTAGGGTGCTCCAATATTACTGCTACATCTATCACAATAAAAAAGGGATAAAATATTAGCACAATGTACAGTTAAACTTAATTAATCTGAAGCCAGAATAAACTGGAATCATGTATAAATAAGGGTAATAACAAAATTACCGAAGATCAAGCAATCTTCCAAAGGGAAAGGCAAAACTCATTAATCAACAAACAGACAAAATCAGTCAACAACCGGAAACTGGGAAAACCGCAATGGCCCTGACTTGGTACAGGCATTTTCAAAGAAATGGTGGGTTGAATCAGATTTAACGGCACCAAACCTCCCGCTTCCATTACAGTTAAAAGGTTCTGGTTGTCACTATAACAGCATGTATAAATCAAACTTAAAATAAAGTCCCCCATGTTAGGAAATCTTTGTTAATTTAACCTGTATAAACCTGTTTTTTTGTCTATTTTAGTCTTATTTAAAATAATGTAGTTTTGATACCGTAATTGGCCATGTATAGAACACATTTAAACATAATACACAAATCTTTTCACTGTAATATATAAACAGGACGCTCAATAGATTCATGCACCGTTTTCGGTTCAAGCAAGATTGAAGATTCTGAGACAAAAATTACATATTGTTACCATGTTTTTCACAAGAACAAGATTAATTGAGGAATCTTTGTAGAGAATTTCACATTCGTGTAGCAAACCTCTGGACAGAATTTTTAAAGCTTCAAGCTAAAGGTCCATCGCAGTCATGTATTTTGCTACAACAAGAGCTGAGTGAGTGATTGTTTTTAAATACCAAGAGAGCAATTTTCAGCTATTAACTGGCGAGAACAAATTACACTTCGATGAGATGATGAAGAGGTCTGCATCGTACTAAATCAACACGCGTAGCTGGATATTTAGCGTTAGTTCACTGAAACAAGAGTCTGCTGGTAGACATGTTGCTCCACTCTTGACACATTATCATGGTTCCTAGGCAACCAGTCTTTGATCTTAATCCTTAATGCTACATGCTTACTAGTGAAGCAACAAATACCAAGTAAAGTTTTTGGTTTGATGCATCCGGGGATCAAACCTATAATCTACCACACTCAAGGTGAGTACGCGAACTACCACCAGAAAAAATTAGGAATCTTTGTAGATTACCTCACATACATTATTTGTACTAAGTTAAAATCAAAGTTTTCTTTGATATATAATGGAAGCATTTGTTAAGGGCTGTTCCATTTAAGTCTACCTGGGAGGGGAACGCCATTTTTTTATTTTTCTGTTGGTTGTGGGGGTGAAACCATATTTTTTTTATGTTGGGTGGTTTTTTTTCTATTGGTGGTGGGGGGGGGGGGTCTGAAATAAGTGGTGTTCCCCCCCTCCCAGGTATATTTAAATGGAACAGTCCTAAGTGTATTGTTATAAAATTATGCAAACCTCCAGGAGAAATATCCTCAATGGTTGGTCTCTGGAACTTCTCCAAAATGCTACTACCATCTCTGGCAGAAATTCTCCTCGTTCTTTTATCTCCGAGCTCTGGACTAGCACTGTCAATACTTGACGTTAGAACTGTTGTCTTAAATGGGGCACTGGCACAGGAACTCTGAGACAGTATTGTGGCTGAAGAACATAGAGCATGATTTTCACACTGTACCCTTGTGTAGTTTCTTGTGATTTGGGTTATGTTTTTCTTTAACCCCCAACATTTTGACAAGCAGTATACATGTATATTCATCTTTTAGTTACTTAGAAAATGGAGACGGATGTAAAATACTATTAAACTCGCTAAAAAATTATGTGTTCTCCATGTCATTTTGAAAGAAATGTAACCTTCCACCTTTGAAAATATGGAAATATGAGAGACGGATGTTATATATCAATAAGTAGTTTGACCCTTAGAAAACCACCCACCTGCCACAAGTCACTAACAATTTTTATCACATAATGTTGTATCAAGTACACCTTGCCATCAATGAATTTGAACTTGGTTAATAGGAAATATCGCTTAAAGTGGCATTAATATTTAGTTACTGTTTCTATTAATAATTTAACATTCTTCAATATTCTGTACATTGAATTTATGCTATTATCATTGTAACATTGAAAATAAAAAAAAAACTTTGATTTAGGGTGTTTAACGCCACTTTCAACAATATTCCAGTTATATCATGGTGGTCAGCTTTATTGGTGGAGGAAACCAGAGTTTCTGGAGAAGACCACCGACCTGTCGCAAGTCACTGACAAAATTTATCACATACAAAATGTATCGATACAACATGCATCGAGTACACTTCACCATTAACGGGATTCGAACTCACAACTTTAGTGGTGATAGGCACTGATTGCACAGGTAGTTGTAAATCCAATTACCAAAGGGGTATTGATCTTGCCTCTTTCCATGATTTTTCCATTGGATCTTGGAACTGTTCCGATAGTGTGGTATATTTTGTTTTTCTTTTTATCATAAATACAGTTATTTTCAATTTTCTGAAAAAATGACATATATCTTCTACATATTCTCCATTAAAAAAATAAAAATAAAAAAATAGTCACCTCTACTAGCCCTCTTGCCGATGTTTGCCAGTGATGGTTTGGTCGCCTGTATAATAGTGTCTGTATTAATATCAGTAATACTGGCATGTCGTCTGTGATCAATCATCTGTGACTGTGACCTGTCCGTTGTCATGGTGCATGATCTCGACCTATATTCTCCTGCAACTGAAAAGTAGAATCAATTTTTTATAGATAAATGTTCAATAAACGCTTGCATTATCAAAAAGAATGGAATCTTATTTTTTTTATATAGACTAAAATATGGCAAACATCGGAGGCTAATACAAACGTGAGGGTTGGGTTGAGGAGAAAAAGGCATCTTTATTAATTGTGGCCTGAAGTCATTTTCGAAAGAACCCCAGGCTAACATTTTTAGACAACTGATGTATTACTAACAGATTTGTTTATACAGTTGGCCCCCTCTAATAAGCCCCCTCTCACCATAGGCCACTAATACTATCAGACAGATTTCAAATGCACTAAGATATTAATAGACTAGTAATTTGTCCACTCAAGAGAGGTGACCCCTCTTCGCAAGCCAGACTTCAGATGTATTGAATTTGTAAAATACTACTTAAATGTCCCTCTCAAGAGAGGACACCCCTCTTAGCAAGCCAGATTTCAGATGTATTGAATTTGTAAAATACTACTTAAATGTCCCTCTCAAGAGAGGACATCCCTCTTAGCAAGTCAGACTTCAGATGTATTGAATTAGTAAAATACTACTTAATTGTCCCTCTCAAGAGAGGACACCCCTCTTAGAAAGTCAGACTTCAGATGTATTGAATTAGTAAAATACTACTTAATTGTCCCTCTCAAGAGAGGACACCCCTCTTAGCAAGCCAGACTTCAGATGTACTGAATTAGTCAAATACTACTTAAATGTCCCTCTCAAGAGAGGACACTCCTCTTAGCAAGTCAGACTTCAGATGTATTGAATTAGTAAAATACTACTTAAATGTCCCTCTCAAGAGAGGACACCCCTCTTAGCAAGTCAGACTTCAGATGTATTGATTTAGTAAAATACTACTTAATTGTCCCTCTCAAGAGAGGACACCCCTCTTCGCAAGCCAGACTTCAGATGTATTGAATTAGTCAAATACTACTTAATTGTCCCTCTCAAGAGAGGACACCCCTCTTAGCAAGTCATACTTCAGATGTATTGAATTACATGTAGTAAAATACTACTTAAATGTCCCTCTCAAGAGAGGACAGCCCTCTTAGCAAGCCAGACTTCAGATGTATTGAATTAGTAAAATATTACTTAAATGTCCCTCTCAAGAGAGGACACCCCTCTTAGCAAGTCATACTTCAGATGTATTAAATTAGTAAAATACTACTTAAATGTCCCTCTCAAGAGAGGACAATCCTCTTTTAAGACCACCTTTTAATTACAGAATGTGTGGTCAGATAAGAAGGGGAACTGTAACAGTGTGTTCTTTCCACCAGTGTATTCTTTCCAGAGGACAAGTTACACTAGTGTATAATTTCCAGAGGAACTATTACACTAGGTTATTTTTTCCATGCTAACCCTAACCCTAACACTAACCGGAAATTCTACACACCGGAATAAAAGTACGCTTACAGAACTACTGTACATAGTTTTATCAGCTGCTCTAATTGCAAGGAAAGAAACGCCTTATAAGAGAGGTGGTCTCTCTTGAAGGGTACAATTTAGTAGTACATATCTAATTTACTATCTTAGTGCATCTGAAACCTGGCCTGTTAAGAGTGAGTGATTGTTGTTTAACACCAATTCAGCAATTTTCCAGCTATATCATGGCCAGAACAAGTTAATTTTCAATGAAATTATGATGAGGTCTGCTCTGTACTAGACCAACACGCTTAGTTGGATTTTATAATGCTAGCTCACTGAAACAACAGTCCGTGGATAGATATTTTTTCCCCATTCAGACATATTATTCTGAATCCAAGCCAACCAGTCCTTTCTAGTTCACCTTAATGATGCGTGCTGAGCAGAGAAGCAACAAGTACCAATTTACAGGGTTCTCACTCTTTTCCAGATATGAAAAATCAAGGGTTTTTCCAGGATTTTTCCAGGACTTTTTTCAGTTTTCAAGGATAAGTTTTCTTGTTCATTATTTGCCGCTTGAACAAGTATTTTGTTATTATGGACTTCTTCACGTGTGATTGAATATTGATCGCCATCATCGGAACTAATTCATGTAACATTGACCTGCACTACTTCTACAAACACATTGCAGATTTAGATTCAAGTTATCAATTCGTCCCTATGCCTTTCGTCCCTTTTTTTGGCCTATTGTAGACGCTTTTATTATTATTGGGATGAATAAAGCAAGGAACGAATTGACTATCGGACCAAGGGAAGTATCTCGAATTTGAAAAATTGCATCAAAACTTCCAGTGGTTAAAAAATTACGCTTTCAATAAAGATTTCCAGGGTAAATCCCGGATTTTGACAATTTTTTTAATTTTCAAGGACATTTCCCGACCGGGAGCGTGCATAACGAAATTCCAGGGTATTTCCTGTTTTCCCGGATGCGTGGGAACCCTGCATATTATTCTGAATCCAAGCCAACCAGTCCTTTCTAGTTCACCTTAATGATGCGTGCTGAGCAGAAAAGCAACAAGTACCAATTTAATAATCTTTGGTTAGACCTGATCGGGTATCGAACCCACAATATACCACACTCGAGGCGAGCACGCTAATCATTACACCTCCAGTGCGGTTGGTATGATAAGATTTATTGATTGACTGGTGTTTAATGCCAACTTTAACCAAATTTCAGTTATATAGTGGTGTGAACAAATTGTATTATTTACTTTAAGGTGGTACCTTACACTTCAGGTAAAATTTGATCTGCTCGTTTAATTTTCTTATTTTTTTGGCAGTGTGTTTGAATATATCCATCGTAATAAATATCAAAATTTTAACAAATTCCAACCAACAGACTCAGAGCTATAAATTCAATAGCCACATAGCAGCTTTTCTCTCTGTGGTTTTGATCACTGAGATGCTTGAAATCTGCATACAAACATCATATGATAAAAACGTTCAACTGATTTTTAAAGAGTTATCTCCCTGTAGTGTTAGGTACCACCAGACTCAGAGCTATAAATTAANTAGCCACATAGCAGCTTTTCTCTCTATGGTTTTGATCACCGAGATGCTTGAAATCTGCATACAAACATCATATGATAAAAACGTTCAACTGATTTTTAAAGAGTTATCTCCCTGTAGTGTTAGGTACCACCTTAAGGCCTGATAAGAAGGGTGGTCTTTGATTAAAGGGGCCTCACAAGAGGGGGGACTACTGTCCATAGTCTTCTTACCTGCTCCAACTGCAGCAATATCCTCCTTAATCTGTTGAAGCTCCACAGCCAATATTAAGACTACACTAGCATTACATTTAGGGTGCTGGAAGCTGTAACCCTGTAGCTTATCTTTGATTGTCTGTTGTAGATAGTATTCCTGTGCCATGTCACAATTTACTTTCATCATCTGAATAAAAATAAAACAGACACTAATTATTTTGACAAAGTTTATGAAGTGTAAACCAGGTCAATCATTCCCATGGTCTGTCGGCCATGTGGCAATGTCCAGTAAACATTGGTTTGGACCATTAAAAGGTTATTCATTACTGGACCAAATGACCAGTAGGAATCTGAGCACCTCATCTGTACTGTGGAGTATGTGAATGACTGAATGTCCTGTAAACTTGATGCTGGGTCCATTAATTTGTACTCCTTTACTGAACCAAATGTTCATTCAACTTCAATTAACCTTGGGAAACACTGCCAGGTTATACTTGGGTTATACATGTATAACCTGTTCAAAAATTTCAAATATTCCTTATAATTTAAATTTTATAACAATATTTAATGATTCCTTGATTTTAATTACAATTATTTCATGGGACTACTTGAATTTGTCTGTGGTGAATGAATACGTTGGTGACCTCACAATACCAACCCAGGTTATCATGTATAACCAATGTTGCTCCAGGAAGATTGAAGTATTCACATCAAATTAAATTATGTAATTATATACAATGAAATCTGTGTAAACAGAATCCTGAATAAAAAGGAATTCTGTATATATAGACATGCAATAAACAATTGTGCGTATATCTACAATATACAGCAATTTAAAATACACATGTACACCATTTCATGTTAAAAGTTTTCATAACGACATCCCGGAAATACTGTGGTTTCATTTATTTTCATTTGTGTCAATTTCAATTCGTAATTTTTATACTTGTAAAAGATTTGTCTTGTTATTTACGTCTTTGTTGTGCACTAAATTTCGTGGTTTGAATGAAGCAACGAAAACCACGAAAAATACGTAGGTATTCAACAACAACAAAATGTCACAGTAGTAATTTTGACATCCATCAGGTTGATTGATTGATTGGTGTTTAATGCCAACATTAGCAGTATTTCAGCTATATCGTGGCGTCCATCCAGTCAATGATTCTATAGTGTGAATGTACTAAATTTGCCTCCTCAGATTAGACTGCCACGATATAACCGAAATATTGTTGAAAGTGGTGTTAAACACCATAAACCATCCTCAGATTAGCATGTTGTAAAGATAGAAATATTCGTGCAAAAAATCCAAATATAATCCTGAAAAAGACATCAAATTTTGTTAAATTTTTAAAATAGTGAAAAGATGACCCGAATATTGAACTTTGACCTTACCTTGAACTGTATAAATGGATGCAGCAGTAAATATAGTGATGGTCGGTAGGTCACAACAAAGTCTAAAAACTTCCAGAATGGTAATGACACTTCCATTTATGAAAAATATAAAAATTATTACTTAAACCATTGTACATAAAGACAAGAGGGGAGGATTGGGATACCATTAATCTGTTTAAGCCTGCCACTTTCTTGTGCCTGTCCCAAGCCAGGACCTGGATTTCCAATGTCATATGTCATGGTTTTTTTTGTGAGTTCAGTTAAGGTGAGAGGTGATTCTTTGTTTTGTTGATATTATTGGAATTAATTACCATTACTGTTTACACTTTCTTTTTATAATATATATGGCCATCGTAGTCATGATTGTATGGTAGCTGGAATTACAACTATGTGTGCAATTACGGCCTATCACCAATAAAATTGTGATTTCAAATCCTGTTGGCGAGGTGTACACGATACAACATTATGTGATAAAGTGTGTCAGTGACTTGTGGCAGGTCAGTGGTTTTCTCCAGATACTCCAGTTTCCTCCACCAATAAATCTGACCACCATGACATAAGTTGTTTGCTTGGTCTGTTTTTAGTAGCTTTCATGAAAGTTTATCCTGGTAATCATCGATACAATATCAATTGACTTCAATTTGGAAAAAAAGACATGCTACGAAACCACTAGTTTTTGAATTTCATATAATTATCTTTCATTAAATTTTGACAATAATTCTTCCAATGAAATTCACTTGTTGACATACCTTTTCCTTTAGAAACCATGTCCTGTATACATCTAGCTACTTTGTGCCATTCTGAAGACAAAACTTTATCAAAACATGTCATAAGAATCTCTAACCCTGTAATAAAAAAAATAAAAAAATACATTAAAATTGGATGAAAAATAAACAATTTTGAATTTTTCCTATTAAGCACCTTTTGGTCTATTTCGCAACTATCAAATTTGGTCAAAGGGAGGTAATCTTTTACTTATGTTAGTTACTAACAAGAGAGAGCAGTCTATTATCTTTTCAAAGTAAACAAACTCTAGAAAGGGGTGAGAAAAAGAGTCAAACACCATGATAGGTGCAAGATTGTTAAATCTGAGACACCTTAGGTAAGATTTAAATCGCATCTGACGAGACTTTTACGATCTTGCACCTCTCCATATGTTAGACCATATATGTCTCCCCCCTCCCTCATTTTCTTCATACAAAACGATTTCAAATATTTTATCCATCTTCAAAGACAAGAAAAAAGAATATCCTACCTAAGAAAGCCACATGAAGAACCAGTTCATTGTCATGTCGTTTATCAATATGATGAGAGAAGCTACTACATCTATGGTTCTCTGACATGGACAGATGATGATGGTGACCTGGTTTCTGGTTTGTACTGTTATGATGTGTCTGTACAACCTGTGCTAGAGGTGGACTGAGCATGTTCAGTACCATAGACAAGGCATAACTAACATCACAATGTCTTAATCTAGGTGTCTCTGTAAAACAATGTAAACTTACAAACAGTGCAATGGTGACTTTATAATGCCTTAAAGTGGACATTTTTGACATATTCAACAATGACTTGACATAGATATATCGATCACATTACAATATTACTCTGTTGGTGTAGATAGCAATATACAAACATATATGATAACTCAAATCAGAGTCCTGACTCAAATCAGCCTCCACTTCTCAAATCGACATCCACTGACATCATTATCCAATTTAAGGGTATTCTCAAAACAACGTCCTTTCCAAATTTTCAGATTTATGGCCAATCTATTGGTAAGGGATAGTGTTAGGGCATATGTCAGTGATGTCATTGGACATCGATTTGAGAAAGTGAAACTCTGCCATAGATTTGAAAATTAGACGCAGCTTTGAGAATTTGAAAAAGTACATAGATATTGGACGCCGATCTGATAAATTGAACTAGAGGCTAAGCCCGCTGAGCCTGTATCACTCACCTGCCACAAGAATGATACTGAAGCAAATTTCAAAGTGAGATAATCATTACCTTAACTGTTTTCTATATTTATGCATAAGGTAATGTTAAGTGAGACCAGCTATCCTTTTTGTAAATTTTCATATGGTGCATTAACTGTGTGCAAAGTTCCACTGAAATCAGATTAACCATTTTGGAATAATAGAGGACCTTACATAGATGCTTCCTGCCAAGTTTGGCTCTATTTGGCCAAGCAGTTTCAGAGGTGAAGATATTTTAAACTTTACCCAATCAGAAAAAAGAATTGCTCTTGGCAGCCATGTTTGTTGGCCGAATGGAACCAAATGAAGAAGCTTTATAGAGGATCTTACATAGATGCTTCCTGTCAAGTTTGGTTCCATTTGGCTCAGTTGTTTCAGAGGAGAATATTAAAATGTGAAAAAGTTAATGGACGGACGACGGATGCTAAGTGATGGCAATACCTCACATGGCCCTTTGTGCCAGGTGAGCTAAAAAGAATGGCCTTGTGGTGGCCATGTTTGTTAATGGATCGGAACTAAATGAGTAATCTTTATAGAGGACCTTCCCAGGATGCTTCCTACCAAGTTTTGATTCATTTGGCCAAGCAGTTTCAGAGGAGAAGAATTTTTAGAAATCAACCAATCAGAAACAAGAATGGCCTGTGGGGGAAATGTTTGTTAATGGATCGGGACAAAGTGATCAATGTGCCAGGTGAGCTAAAAAGAATGGCCTTGTGGTGGCCATGTTTGTTAATGGATCGGAACTAAATGAGTAATCTTTATAGAGGACCTTCCCAGGATGCTACCTACCAAATTTCAGTTCATTTGGGAAAGCGGTTTCAGAGGAGGAGATTTTGTAGAAATCAACCAATCAAAAACATGAATGGCCTGTGGTGGCCATGTTTGATAACAAGTCGGAACGAAATGAGTTATCTTTATAGAGGATCTTCCATAGATGCTTCCTACCAAGTTCCGGTTCATTTGGCCTAGCGGTTTCAGAGGAGAAGATTTTTTTTAAATCGGCCAATCAGAAGCAAGAATTGCCTGTGGCGGCCATGTTTGTTAACGGATCGGGACAAAATGAGCATTATTTATAGAGGGCCTTCCATAGATGCTTCCTACCAAGTTGCGGTTCATTTGGCCTAGCGGTTTCAGAGGAGAAGATTTTTAAAAATCGGACAATCAGAAACAAGAATTGCCTGTGGTGGCCATGTTTGTTAATGAATCGGGACAAAATTAGCAAACTTTATAGAGGACTTTCCATAGATGCTATCTGCCATATTTCAGTTCATTTGGGGAAGCGGTTACAGAGGAGATCTTTTAGAAATCAACCAATCAAAAACAAGAATGGCCTGTGGTGGCCATGTTTGTAAACGGATCGGAACTAAATGAGTAATATTTATAGAGGACCTTCCAAGAATGCTTCCTACCAAGTTTTGATTCATTTGGCCAGGCGGTTTCAGAGGAGAAGATTTTCTAACAGTAGCCAATCAGAAACAAGAATTGCCCTTGGTGGCCATATTTGTTGGCGGAACAGGACGAAATGAAGAAACTTTATAGAGGACCTTACATAGATGCTTCCTGCCAAGTTTGGCTCCATTTGGCCAGGCAGGTTCAGAGGAGAAGATTTGTTAACAGTAGCCAATCAGAAACAAGAATTGCCCTTGGTGACCATATTTGTTGGCGGAACGGGACGAAATGAAGAAACTTTATAGAATATCTTACATAGATGATTTCTGCCAAGTTTGGTTCCATTTGGCCCAGTTGTTTTAGATGAGAAGATTAAAATGTGAAAAAGTTAACGGACGGACGACGGACACCAAGTGATGGCAATACCTCACATGGCCCTTTGGGCCAGGTGAGCTAAAAAAGGACATAGATCTGAGGTACAGATGTCTGTGACATAGAAATAGGACATAGATTTGAAGATTGGACGTCGATTAGAGGCTGGACGTCGATCTGAGTCTCACATATATGTTGGAATTTCCAGTTCTAAATTAGCTTGTACTATACATATACACTCGGCTAGATTTTCATAGTGTTAACTCACTGAAGCAACAGTCCGTGGATAGATATGTTGCTCCACTCTGACACATTATCCTGATTCCGAATCAACCAGTTTTAGCATAGAAGCAACAAAACAAATTCCATAGTCCTTGATTTTACCTGACTTGGGCACTAATCCCCGATCTACTGCACTCGAGGCGAGCACGCCAACTGTAACACCACTGATGTGATATTAAACAATGATGGAGTACCTGTAACACTAACAAAAACCTCCATAGATTGATCAATACTCACCCCTCCTACCAGCTCCCATCCTTATACAAAGTGGTAGTATAAAATTGACCATGACACTGACAGATCTGTCTGGAGGAACTGTGAACGTAGAAACTGTACTAATGACCTGCTCCAAACAAAACACGTCCTGCAATATTCAGAATTGATTGATTAAGTTTTACATCAAGTGAGAAGTACTTCACCTGCCAGGTATGTTCATGATGATACAATTTACCCGACAGATTTACCTGTTTTTGAAATTGTTCAAATTTATACTAATTTTCCTTTCTATTTGTAATCAAAGGTTACCTATGCCAGAGGGACATTAGTTTATTAATAATTAACTACACTATTTAGGGGGGTTAGGGTTAGGGTTATGATATTTAAAGCTACTTTCAACAATGTTTCAGCTATATCGTGGTTGTCAGTTTTATTGGTGGAGGAAACTGGAGTACCCTGAATAAACTAACGACCTGTTGCAAGTCACTGACGAACTTTATCACATAATGTTGTATCGAGTACACCTCGTCATGAGTGAGATTCAAACTCACATCTTTAGCAGTGATAGGCACTGATTGCACAGATAGTTGTAAATTAAACTATCATACAATCATGACCAGTGTTTCCGCAAGCATTCTCAAAAACAAACAAAATAGGGTGGGTAGGTAGGTAGGTAGGTAGGCAAAACTTTTCATTTTTATTTTTACCTACATTATACAGAAGGGTTTGGTTTTAAATAGTCTTGTCCAAAAATGGTTATAAAAACTTAAGCTTAGGCACTAAAAAATAGAGCTGGTAAGTTTTGTAGGAAAGAAAGTTGTTTTTTTTACTTTATGCAGAATTCATTCCACAGTTAATACATAGTCAAACCAGTCCATGTGGTCACCTCTATAAAGCAGTCACCTGTATTAAAAGGCCACATTTTTCTTGTCCTGTCATAGAAAATTTCCTATGAATTGAACCTCTATTAAGAGGTCATTTGTTTCTTTGTCCTCTTAACACAGGTTTGACTGGATATTCGTTATAACATACCCCTAATGCCTGCATCTGCATTGCCACTAGTTTGATTACGGCAGAACAGAACGATGGTGGCGTCGTGTGGCAAATCTGTTCACTACGGTGGCTTCCTTGTAAGGTCAGGCTGTCTGGGAAGACTGGACCACCAGGTCCACATAATACTATACTCAGAAGAGCATTTACTAAAGTCTGTAAATATATACAAGTT
>MJUT01010276.1:916157-932916 GCA_002080005.1 Gigantidas platifrons | reverse complement strand
AAAAATCTTGACACAAAGTCAATGCCTTATTTCAAATCAGAACACATATTTATTAGATATGTTGTTCTGATTGGCCGAATACGAGTACAAAAATTGTGCTCTCAAGCTTTATGATCTTAATGCAGAACTGAGACAGTGACTTCGGAAATCCAATTTTCCATACATGTAAATGTGACATTGCTAAACATAAAATTTCCCCGTCAGAAATGTATATGACTGAAAACAAATAAAATACATTAGATCATCTGGTAATTTTACACAACAACTAACAAAGTATCTAAATTTTACACCATATAAATACATATACATGTGATATTGTTTTACAGAATACTTCCTGAATTTTCAAAGAATGGATATTACAGAAAATATGTACTAGTATATTATATAGAGTTCATTTTTTCTAACCTTACCTTTTGTCAGCGAAGATTATGGTTAAGTAAATAATCATGGTCAAAAACTTTGCTTAGTTTATCGATGCCAAGAAACAGGAAACAAATGGATTAAACAACGAAGCACATACTTGCTTACCATTGTTTAAGTTAGCAACAAAAGTGCTCATAATCTTCTACAACCTATTTCAATACATTTATAATATCTTACATCAAATTATTTTTTCCTTCAGTATTTACCACATATCTTAACATCATTAGTGAACTGAATGAACTGTATGTAGGGGCCTGGGTGGCTCAATGAGTTAGGTAGTTGGATTACCTAACAATTCATACAAGCCTATCACCAATGCGGTGTGGGTTTGCGCCCAGCTTTGTAAATTACAAAAGAGGGTGCACTCGACTTGCAGACGCAAGTGATAAAGTTTACCAGTTGCTAGCCCATGGTCGGTGGTTCTCTCTGGGTACTCCGGCTACCTCCACCAATAAAACTGGTTGCCATGATATAGCTGAAATATTGCTGAAAGTGGCATTAAACACAATAAATCAAATCAAATCAAATCTGAACTGTATGTAAACATCATAACTGAATTACACTTCTCCCACTAAAGTTGAAAATTTATATGAATTTATTCTTTTAAAGTTCCTTAAAGTCAAAATAAAAATTAACGAGAAGAATATCACCCATGTTCACTTCTAACTAAATCTTTCCATACTAATTATTTTTATTTGTTCAGATTTGTTGCGATAAATTTGTTCAATGTAGTAGTATAGACAAGGAATATAACAGACAGAATGTGAAAACTTAGGCTGAGAAAAATTAATTACTTGGTTCTCAGGTTGCACCGATGTATCTTTGACCACATTACCAAGATTGTGGTGCAATATTTTTATATAACAGAAAAAATCTATGATTTGATTTCATAATTAAGACAGAGACAAATAAATCTTACTTGGTCAGAAAAAAACCAGCACTGAAGTTTTATGGAAAAAACACATTTCAAGTCGCAAAATGTAACATATTCCAAAGAGATATATGATAAACTGCCTTAGATTTATTCTCTGCTGGTATAATTGGATGACCCATAAGATCCATTATGTTATGTTACCGAGATTCTTGAAAGGACAACAATAGCGCCAAAATCATTAAGTTCATCTTTTGATTTGGACATTATTCTTTATAGAATATTATTCATGATTGTTGTTTTTTTTTACTAGTTTACTAATATCCAAACCACTCGAAAAGTAAATGATCTTCCATATCATTTTTTTCTTTTAATACAATGCACTTGCCCACGTCTCTTTTCTTATTAGAAAAAGTGGCCTGATAACCGAGTAATTAATTTTGTTTGGCCTTATAACCATACAATGAACTAAAGATATTATTCTGACACCTAAAAACAATAGCACACTATTTATCTACACACAGAAAAACAATAGCACACTATTTATCTACACACAGAAAAACAACACCTATCTATCATTAACAAAAACAATTCCATGCATGACAACCAACAATCTGATAAGTTAGGTTTATGGTGTTTAACGCCACCTTCAACAATATTTCAGTGGTCAGTTTTATTGGTGGAGGAAACCAGAGTACCCTTAAAGGGAAACAACTCCTGTTAAATGTATAATTTTAGAATCAAAGTTGGAAATGTGCAAATGATCTAGTATTTCTAACTTTAATTGAATCAAATCTTTTTCTCAATAGTGTAAAAAGGGTACAAATAAGTACTATAGGGATATATAATTATACCATCATGCAGCATGCCCACATTGTTTTTGTACCTTTAAGTGTGGTAAATGTGCTATGTACTGAAATTTCCTCAGTGTAAGAAAAACACCTAAAATAAATACATTATAATATTGTTGCATCTTAACATGAAATAGTGCACTTAAAAAAATAATTTCTGTGATTGTAAGCCATAACATTGTCCTGTGAAAATGTGTCCGATTGTATCTTTTTCAAATGAAAAATCCCCAACAGACCAAAAGAAGTCACCTCTGCACTTTATTCCGTCCTTGGACTTTATCATAGAAAACGAGGACAATATTTCACGGCAGACACTATTTAATCTTACGTGATGAAATAAAAATACATGTATGAGTATATTATATGTACAGTATGGTTGTAAAACGCCTTGCATCATGGGATGCTTTAATGTCAAACACAGATACAAAACGTACAAGTGATACATGATGTAACCAGTTTTACAATCATATCTGTGCATGGTCTTTTTGTGCTTAAACAATCTAAGATGAGAGGTGACTGTTCGCTAAAATGTTGATATTGGTGGAACTGTTTAAATTTTCTTTTTATCATATGATATCTGTATCAAACATTTTACAAATTAAACATTTTTTTAACATTTGAACTTTGAACCATGAATTCTTGTAACATGCTTTTGTCTTCTGTATACCTATACACTGCTTATTGTTATATCAAGAAAAATTCCATTCTGACGCCAACATTTGTGTTTAGATTGGTCAGGTGTTCAGCTTATACAGGTTAAATTAACAAAGACTTCCTACTTTTTTTATAATTAGGTTTATACAGGATTCTATTTTATTCGTGGTTCAGTTTTGACAGGTTTCACTGTATTAAAAAATACTTGATTTAACATGAAATTAAAATACATATAAAATCTGAAAATAAAAATAGATAAGTGCAACAATGAAATGTAACAAAAGTCTCGCATACGAATAGGTAGACCATGCCATGTTTGCAGCCATAAAAATGTACCTTTAGGACCAAAATCAATAAAAAGTCTATCTACGTTGCTTATGAGACTTAACTAACCTTTTAATAAGTTTGCAGCAGCATCCCAATCAGCCTGTCTCTGAAAAACACAAAATAAAGCATCGGCTCAAATTATTTGAATCATTAAAGACTTTACAGTGACTTTCAGATGATGCAATAAAAGCATTGTTTCTTATCTTTTGATTTTAAACTTAATTACATCTATATTCCCATCTTTTCATGTCAAATTTATAATTCAGAAAATTTAAAGTACAAAAATCGGCAACATTTAAGCATGAAAAGATCAGTACAAGTACAAATAGAATATATTTATATGGATAGGTTCACATCTTACCTGTTTACCCATATAATTATTACAGGTAAGTATTTACTTGCTATAGTTGTTCACAAGAAATTATGAATTGAAAAATAGTTTCACAAATTTTGCATATTTCTAAATACTGTATACAAAATGTACTATGATAGATAGATAGTTACCCTAAGTGATGACTTCTTTGATATCTTGTTGAACAGTCTATCAAGCCTCCTCAAGATCAAGTTTAATCCTGGTCTTACAGCCTCTTGTTTCCAGTTAGTGATTGGAATAATCTCCAGCATATATCTGTGAAAAGATGACATTTGATATTATATAAATGGCTACAATAAAAGCTAAATGAATGACTGGCTTGTTCTGTTGCATACAATTTGTTTTACATTCAGATTAGGGTGTTTAATGCCACTTTATTTCACAATATTTCAGTTGTACTGTGGAGGTCATTTTTATTGGTGTACCCGGAGACCTGCTGCAAGTCACTGACAGACTTTATCTAATAATGTTGTATCAAGTGCACCTCGCCATGAGACGGATTTGAACTCACAACTGCAGTCGTGATTGGCACTGATTGCATAGGTAGTTGTAAATCCAACTACCATACGATCATGACCATGACGCCCCCCCGTCCTCCCCCAGCTCCTTTCGACATTCAGAATGCAACAGTAGTTATACTACAATTATTGAGAGCTTTTAAGGGTACAAAAATATCTTTATTCTGGTTGCCATATAGAATTACTTCTGTCTATATTATAAAGGGCTTGGAGCTTAAAAATAACATATAATTACCTCTGAAGACCAGTACAACCAAGGGTAGCAGCATCGTAGGGTGCCAACTTCAATAATGTATGAGCAATCTCTGCCAATCTCTGAAAGTACAAAATATACAGTCAAATTCTATTGTTTTGATATCAAAGGGACATACAATTTTAATTTTCGAAGCATTCAATTTATCTTGGATAATTTTCTAGGTTGGATAAAAAATTAAAAAAAAAAAAAAAAAAACTTATGCTGTAAATCAATGAAATTTGTTGACATCTTGATGAAAACTGGTGACTTATTTTTACCTTTTTTCACTTTAAACATATTTTATTGTCAAGCAATTATACAGACAATGGATCAGACACCAGTTATAAACTCCGTAAATCTAGTGACTTACATTGTGTGATTTAAAATCCAGGAGATCAGGTGGTCTGTATGTTGGATCAGCTAAGATCCTCCTCAATTCTCTAAGTCTTGTCTGACTAGTAGAATAAAATCCAGCAATGACATTAAGCAGGGCATCTCGAGGCTTACGGAAATCATTTTTCATGTCCACGTCATCCAAATCATGAGTGTACTGTTTCTTCCTTCCTTCTTCCATGTGACGACTGAAGATAAAAGCGATAATGGAAATTAATTTTTCTCAAATTCATTTAAAGCTTCGTATGAAATTTGAAGTCAATCAAAAAACATAGAACTTAAGAAAATGGTTGGTCGTGATTGTATGGTTTCAGACCTGATTTTATGAGGACAACAAAAAAGCGGAATTCGGCAATCGAAAGTATTGAATATACTATAAAATAGGAATCGTAATGGTAAAATCTGGAATAAAAAAAAGCGGAATTCCGCCTTAAAGCAGATGAAAATCAGGTCTGATGGTAGTCAAACCTGCCCATGTGGTCATCTCTATTAAGCAGTCACCTGTATTTAAAAGTCATCTGTTCTTGTCTTGTCATAGAAAATTTCATATGAATTGAACCTCTTTTAAGAGGTCACCTGTCTTATAAGGCCACTATTTCTTTGTCTCAAATGTGACCTCTTAATAAAGGTTTGGCTGTTTTTAGAATTACATCTTCAAATGAACCAAGACAAGTAGTACTAATTATTACTTAAGTTATGACTGATCAATGATTTTCTGTAGGTACTCTGGTTTCTTCCACCAATAACCCTTACCATATTCTTACTTAAAGGAAAATTTGCGGTAGTATCTACCGACAAAATTGAGGGCGGAGCTTATCATCAAAAATTCACGTGGATATGAACAGCATATTTATGAAACTGTATGTCACATGACCAACGTGACCTAAAGGTCACATACCTCAGAAATTTGAATTTTCGAAGTAATTTTTGTAGTTTTTAGACTGATGAAGAATATTAATTTTTAATACGACTGAAAGTTAGGGAGGGAGGAACACCAGTAACCATGCCTGTCAAATATTTTGCTCCCAAAGTAACTGTGAAACTGTGTATCATTGATTTTTCCTCCTCCAGATAACCGTGGCCAAAATAATGAAGAATCTGAAGGTTTGCTCTGCCCACAGCTATTTATACACATGGTCCCAGTTTAAGGAATTACATTGCATTGTAGATATTGTCCAAAAAAAATGTGACATAACTGAAAATGATTTTGTATTTGTACATCAGATTGCATTATTTGGTCTAACCCAAGAATTCCTTTTCAATGGACTGACCATGCTAATGAAAATTATCGGTCAGTGGACGTCAATCACATCATGATGTTACCGCTAAAAACAACAAGATGAACAGTGAGCTAATGCTTACTTATGATACCCCCGCATATATGTTCAATGTCGGCAAACAGGAAGTAGGAATCTGACAGGTCCAAAAACACTTCCAACTATATGGCATACCTTTATGAAGCTTGTGACCAAATATCAGATTTCTGCCATCAATAGTTGCTGAGAAAAATGCAACAAAAAATATCTTGGAATGGATGGAAGGACAGACAGACGGAGGTAAAACAGTGTACCCCCCTCCGGTGGAGCGGGGGTATAATAAGGTCAATGTTGAATATCTCAACCTTCATAACTGTAGTTATTCTACATACATTGCATATCACTTAATTACCTTGCATGAGAATCTTCTCTGTCGTCATAGTAACTAGTACCTCCTAATGGAGAGTGATTACTCTGTGCTTTATTAGTTGATTTGTCCATATCCAGTTGTCGCTGAGGAAGACTCATGTTCCTAAAAATCAAAATGGCAGAAAATTTACAAACTGATGATGAAAAGCAAAGCTGAAGTGGATTTTGATTTTGATCACAATTAACAAAATCTTCAATGATATAAAAGACAGTTACTGTGATCTGAGAGTCACATATACCATCCCCCCATATTACACATCATTCTAAGGGGATTTTCCTTTGACATGGTACTGTAGAGATCTTAGATGTATACCCATTTGAAAAGCAGTCAGTGGGATGCCAGTATTTTTATGCATTTTTTTATGTACAAAATATATATATAGCCAGTGCAAGGGTGAGTTGAAATGACAACATAGGTAAACTTTATTTCATTTAACAGAAAGAAAAAAAAAGGAACTGAAACACAGTTGCCACTGGTACGATTCATTTGATAAGTATACATACACATTATATACACATTGTGTATGTACAACTGTTTGTATCATGTCGAGTCAGTTGGGAAAGTCGTATCACTACGAGACGCGAAGCATCAAATAGTGATACAGCTTTTCCAACTGACGAGACATGATACAAACAGTTTTACATACATTTTGTGTATATAATACGTTTATCTAACATTTTTATGATAAAACATTAAAAAAAATCATGTAAGTTTCATTGAATTCATTATTTGAAGAAAAGTAAACAAAGTGGGACTATAGTTTAAGTCACAGGTATTGTTAAGTTACGTCATTCACGTAAGATAAATCTTGAGTACGTTGAGATTTTCCAGACGGAGATTCCGCAATGTTTACACGTCACTGGGGTTTTCCCGCATTCCTAGCATATGATGTCACGAAAGTAGTTCCGACTAAAGTACATCTTGTATCACATATGTATGTGATACAACGTTTTGTATCACATAGGTTGTATCTATTAGCAAAATAGATGTATTTCTATAGAATACATACTTAATGTTAGATAAATGAATATATATGTATTTTGCAGGCTGTTTTCTGTTTTACCAAATGAAATATATGATATAAACTGGTTCCTTTCACAAATGGTATGGAATACAGACTCTCTTTCTTACCATAGTTATCTCCCTTACCATGTAAAATATTGACTACAACAGAGCAGAGATCTAATAGATATGGCTCATTGATTTCAGTTCTATCAGCATGTGGGTTATCTCCCTTACCTTGTAAAATATTCACTACAACAGAGCAGAGATCTGAGAGATATGGCTCATTGATTTTGGCTCTAGCAGCAGGTGGGTTATCTCCCTTACCTTGTAAAATATTAACTACAACAGAGCAGAGATCTAATAGATATTGCTATGTTTGTAATGACATTAATTTCAGCTCTAGCAGCAGGTGGGTTTATCTCCCTTAATTGTAAAATATTCACAACAGAGCAAAGATCTGATAGATATGGCTCACTGATTTCAGCTCTAGCAGCAGGAGGGTTATCTCCCTTACCTTGTAAAATATTCACTACAACAGAGCAGAGATCTGATAGATATGGCTCATTGAGCTCATTGATTTCAGCTCTAACAGCAGGTGGGTTATCTCCCTTACCTTGTAAAATATTCACTACAACAGAGCAGATATCTAATAGATATGGCTCACTGATTTCAGCTCTAGCAGCAGGTGGGTTATCTCCCTTACCTTGTAAAATATTCACTACAACAGAGCAGAGATCTAATAAATATGGCTCATTGATTTCAGCTCTAGCAGCAGGTGGGTTATCTCCCTTACCTTTTAAAATATTCACTACAACAGAGCAGAGATCTGATAAGATATGGCTCATTGATTTCAGCTCTAGCAGCAGGTGGATTATCTCCCTTACCTTGTAAAATATTCACTACAACAGAGCAGAGATCTAATAGATATTGCTATGTTTGTTATGACATTGATTTCAGCTCTAGCAGCAGGTGGGTTATCACGCTGATTTGTGTCTTTCTTCAAATGGGTCAAATATCTTGGAATTAAAACTTCTAGAATTTTCTGGAAAAATAATTTAAAAGATTATTTACTGTCACATCAATACCTGTGAAATACTCAAATTTTGAAGTGAAATAAAAACCGGTGTTTCACCTAGTGAAATTAAAACATTTATTTCACTAAGTGACATCACAGTACCAATGTCACAATCGAAAATATTGTTGAGCATCAGACAGTGAAAATTAAAGTTCTTTTTAAATGTATTATGAGTGCACAAAAAGGGAAAAATCTATGCAAGGAAAATTACAAATACTCTTGCATTCCGAATATTGAAAAATAAATTACTCTTAACCGAATTATAGAAATTCACTCTGACACACTAACACGCATTCGTGTTATTTGTGATAAAGTTAAAGTGCAATCCATTTTCTGTACATTTGTCACAATAATAGAGAATTAAGGAATTCTTCACAAGACTGTATTTCCATACAAAACAATATTTTAGTTCTTTTTATTACTGATTTTTATAGATTAGTATATTATACATACCAGCATCTGTACACTTCTGAAAGAATCAGGGGCATATGCTATCACTGTGACACACATGTTTATCACATCTATCATCTCAAGTCTATCAGGATCATTCTCATAACAGAAATCCTGAAATAGTACCAAATAAAAAGATCATTGAAGTAGTGTTTCAGCTAGACATTGAAATATTCAGGACAACTGCCAGTTTTATTAAAAAAAATTCAAGACATTCTTTAAAAAATAAACTAATTTTTATAGATATTCAGGACAATTTGATAAATAGGTGGGCAATTGTCCTGAGACCGACACCTAGCTGTATCACTGTTGAAGCTGATTAAACTTTACAATCCTGTATTAACAAGATGAACTGTGAGCTAATGCTCACTTATGATACCCTACAAACAGGAAGTAGGAATGTGACGGGTCAAAAAACGCTTCCCACGATATGGGGTACCCATATGAAGCTTGTGACCAAATATATATCAGATTTCTGTCATCAATAGTTGTTGAGAAAAATGCGACGAAAAATATCTTAGGACCTGACGGAATGACGGACAGAGGTGGAGCGGGGGTATAATTACAAAACATTCTGCTTCAGCTAAGATACGCTTACAGACATTTTATTTCATTTTTTATGTACTAGTATTCCAGAAAAAAAGACATAAAATTGTTATTTTTCAAATACAATTTACAAAATAATTGTAATTAAGTCTTCAGTCTCATGTAAGAATGATGTACATATATAAACTTACCAGGGCTCTGAGTGGTTTTTCACCGTCCACAAGATCAAGTACACAGAGGTTATCTGGACAATCTTTACCTAATGACAACAACAACTTGAACAAACAGTCTGGTTGTATCTGTAAAATACATATAAGTTAGCCAACAGTCAATGGGGGGCTTACTACTCAAAATTTGCTGATCATACAATTGTAATGGATATAAATTACTATTGAGTCTAATACGATGTCAATTCTCAATTTTATTGAATCTTTTTTCTGTTTATCACATCATGGAAATCAATTTTATTGGTGCAATGAACATAGACAACTAACAAAAGTACATGGAGAAAAGCACCAATTTTTTAGTATCTAACTTACAAACTTTATCATATTAGGTTGTATCAATTTCCGTTTGTTATTAGTGTTCATCGTCACTTTCGGCAATTTGTCATGTACATATATCATGATTTCCAGAGTTTATTGGGGAGAAAAGCCCCAACCAGCAATAAGAACCTGATTGCTGAATTGTGAAATTATAGGTGTCATTTTCTAAGCGTCGTAAAGCAGGAAAGAGGTAACAGATAAAGCCAGTCGGCAGGACTTCAAACTGAACACTTACAACAGGTGGTCCCTTATTTAAGAGGACTGTAAATGTTGGTTTGATTGTACAGTGATAACACAATCAACAACAAAAATATGTACAGTGGAACCTGTGCAATCCAATACCTGAGTTTTCCGACATCCTGTGACATCCGACAAAAATTTATGGTCACAAAGTAGTTCTGTTAACTAAGAAAACCCTGGGTATTCCAACATCCTGTACAATCCGACACATTTCCCTGGTCCCTTGGTGTGTCGGATTAGACAGGTTCCACCGTACCTACCCTATTTTTTTGCTCTCCAAAATGCCTACCCTAACATTTTTATGGTCATTTTGGCTTAAGCACCGCTAAACTTTGGATTTCTTCCCCATTAACTTAACGTAAAAATATTCTGAAAAAAAAAATTCCCTACCTACCTACCCTATTTTTTTTAGGGATGAAACCCTATTATATCTACACACATTTTTTTTTGGCCCAATCAACACTACTTTTTTGATAATATAATTTGTTGATTAGTTACACAATAAATAAAATAAGTAATCTGTACAAACCTTTCTACAATCAACAACACCTGTTTCTGACGTAGAGTCATCCAACAAAGGAACAATACTACCAAACATCTGTCAAAATATGTACATAGTCTCTTTGATTTGAATATTAAAACACTTTATTAAAAATTAGATTTACTTTTGCTTGCTTATATATATTTCAGTATCAATTTATATAATGGATCAGAATAATAAAAACAAGATCAAAGTTGTGTCTTGACCTGCATTACTGCACAATACTGACTGCAATTAGATCGTCACAGGACTGGAGAAGATAAACTTGTGTCTTATGCATTTGTTGTTAGTAATGAACAATAAAATATGCTTAGATTAAACTGTTGCAATGAGAAATTACACAGACAGACAAAGCAGTTCCTAGCCATGCACTCGCTGCTGGCAACGTACATAAACAATACCCCTTATGCTGCTTGATCTAGAATTATTTATCTTATTAGGTGAAATGTTATATATTTCATTTGTTGAACTGTTTTTACAATGGACTCTCAAACATTACATTACCATAGGAGACAAGAATATAAATTAGGCAAGTTCAGAAAATTTTGCAATGCAACTGGCTCATTAGAAGCTACTGTTAGTTTTAATTTACAAGCTATAAGCAAGGAGAGTAATATTCTCAAAACAAGGCACTCAATTGCACCTCTTCCTCAGAGCAGGCTGTGTATTTGATTCGTCCCCCAAAACCAGTGGCCACTCCTTCCAAGTGTTGCACCTCATAGCAAAAAAAAACAAGGGCAATGCAAAGCGTGGCATATCCCCTCGCCTAAAAATTTGACCCGGTGACCTTGACCATTGACCTTGAAAATCAATAGGGTTCCAGATTCTCTTAAGGACTAAGTATTTACCAAGTTTGGTCAAAATCCATTGAAGGATATTGATTCTAGAGTGTTCACAAGGATGTTACGGAAGGACGGACGGACGGTAGCGTTACTATATCCTTTCGCAACTTCATTGGCGAGGGGATAACAAGGTCTTATTATATAGATAGGTGTGAATTATGGGGATTTATCCGTGAAATAAATTCCGGTATTTCACATGTGAAATATCAGTTTTTTCCCGCCGGAACTACTTTTGCAAAACTATAAGTGTGGTGGTTACGTCCCTTGTTGTGCAACGGTGAATACACATACGATTGTAAGCTGAAAAAATGTTATTGATGACTTTGGCACATAACCAAGATGACGTCATTGACGTCATATGAAGACTTGCAGTTTGAAATGTAAAGATTAGACACTATTTGGCTTCGTATACGCTTCAATTGTGGTTTAATTTAACTAAAATAAGCTTTCAAGGTATGCATTTTAATTATTTTTGTACATTGTTGTAAATATGAAAAATAGGATTTCACATTTTCAAGATGGCAGATCCTTCCAACTGAACCCTGTAGTATCATTGCTCGTAGATTCACACGCGTGCAATCAAATATACAAATAAAAAAAATAATATATAAGAAATTTTGAAAGNAAGGCACTCAATTGCACCTCTTCCTCAGAGCAGGCTGTGTATTTGATTCGTCCCCCAAAACCAGTGGCCACTCCTTCCAAAAGTGTTACACCTCATAGCAAAAAAAAACAAGGGCAACACAAAGCGTGGCATATCCCCTCGCCTAAAAATTTGACCCGGTGACCTTGACCATTGACCTTGAAAATCAATAGGGTTCCAGATTCTTTTAAGGACTAAGTATGTACCAAGTTTGGTCAAAATCCATTGAAGGATGTTGATTCTAGAGTGTTCACAAGGATGTTACGGAAGGACGGACGGACGGTAGCGTTACTATATCCTTTTGCAACTTCGTTGGCGAGGGGATAACAAGGTCATATTTCTATATCCCAGAGTTCCCTCTAGGTAGTGACATCAAAATAAAACATGATATACCTACCTGTAGTATAAATGGTTTTCTGTGTAAAATGTAGAATGTTTTACACACAAACTGTAAAGCAGTGATTAACACAGGGTTAGGTTGATTGTTACTGTAGGTCTTTAGTAAAGTAGGCATGATATACATAAACCTGGAAAAATAAACATTATACAACACTTTTATCAATAATGAATACCGATACATTAAATATGCATTTATTGAAAACCAAATTTTTATAATAAATTGTTTGTTGTCCCAAAACCCTGCCACATTTGTGTACCTGTCTCAAGCAAGGACCTGGATTTCCAACGTCATATGTTTTAATCTTTTTGTGTTCAATCATGATCAGTTAAGATGAGAGGTGATTGTTTTGTTAATATTGGTGGAATTGATGACCATCACTGTCTAAACTTTCTTTTCATAGAGTTCAAAGATTAGACACTTTTTATTACAAGCCGAGGGTCAATACGATTTTAAACGGACATAAAGTACCTGGTACCACCCCTTATTGAAAAGCCTGTACTTGCAAATGACTTATCTTGTTATTTATACTTTTCATTGAGCATTAAATTTTGTGGTTTGATTATACCATCGAAAAAAATGAAAATTAGTATTCAACCAATATATTAATTTTTGGTGTTTAAAAGCCACTTTCAGCAATATTTAAGCTATATCATGGTGACCAGTTTTAGTGCTGGAAGAAGCCGGAGCACCCGGAGAGAACCACAGACCATGGGCAAGCAACTGGTAAACTTTATCACTTGCGGCTGCAATTCGAGTACACACTTTTTTGTAATTTACAAAGCAGGGGGCGAACCCATGCTGTATTGGTGATAGGCCTGTATGAGTTATTAGGTAATCCAACTACCTAACATATTGAGCCATCCGGGCCCTTCAACCAATAGAAATAAATTCACAGTATTAAAAAATGTTGACGGTAATTAATTAGAGTAATTCCAACAGAATTAATCTTCATTGTGTAATATAGCATATCCATTGTAGATCATGTGACCATCTGTAACCTTTAACCTTTATTAGTCCAATTGACAAATGCTTGTCCATTCAGACATTTTTGAAATGTGGACAAGAATTGATGAAAATTGTATAACAGAATCTTAACAGAGTTGAATCTGCACAGTATAGTATTGCACATCCATTGTAGAACATGTGACCCCAAGTAACCTTTAACCTTTGCTCCAATCATCAGTACTTTCCCATTCATAGAGAAAATATTGCAGACCATGTGACCCTGTTCACCTTTAACCTTTATTTAGTCCAATCAGTAAGTACTTACCCATTCATGGAGAAAATATATTTGAAATGTTGACACGTATTGATCAGTATTGTTGAACAGAATCTCATCAGAGCTGAATCTTCACAGTGTAGTATGATACACCCGTTGATGACATTGAGAAACAACTGAAGGTCGTTGGACCAGGCAAACGTACTCGTCATTGACTTAAACATCGTAGCCATCAACTAAAATATAGAAACATTGAACCGATAGTCAAATAGATTTTTCGTTATAGTGAAAAGACATTGTGTCCACAGACGAAAAAATAACAACATTTATACTGCAATTGGTAACTTTACATCATTGATAAAGGGGGTCGTATAAACTTTTGCTTTATACTGGACAATGTCTTGTATAAAGCATTTAGACCACGCCCCTTTTTGGAACTTTTGCTTTATACTGGACAATGAACTTTGCTTTATACTGGACAATGTCCTGTATAAAGCATTTTTTAAATGGGGCCCATGACGGGAATATGAATTTTAAATATTTTTTTTATATAGAAAACAGTGAGAAAAAAATATAGTATTGCAGTATAAAGACAATATAGGTATGATGTCTTTTTATATTTGATTTATTTGTATTCGGCACGAAACACAGGGACTGCTCGGCAGAGCCTCGCAGCACCCCTGTTTCTTAGCCTCATCCAAATAAATCTCATATAAAAAGACACCATAACTATATTGTCTAATTAAAGCACACCATACCATAATAAGACCATAAAAAATTTAAGGTTGCATATAAAATAAATATAGATAATTCTTCTACCCAGAACAATAGTAGCATTACAACATTTACTATAACAATATAAACAAGGTCAATGCAAAGCGTGGCGTATCCCCTCGCCTAAAATTTGACCCAGTGACCTTGACTTTTGACCTTGAAAATTAATAGGGTTCCAGATTCTCTTAAGGACTAAGTATGTACTAAGTTTGGTAAAATTCCATTGAAGGATGTTGATTCTAGAGTGTTCACAAGGATGCTATGGAAGGGCGGACGGACGGTAGCATTACTATATCACTTCGCAACTTCGTTGGCAAGGGAATAACAAACAAAATTTTGTAAACCAGCAAGTAATCTTATGATGTTTTGCTGTATACTAAAGAAGAAAAAGAAAATGTTGTTTGTTTATATTGTTTTCAATCAATCACATTTTTGTTGTCAAGAAAGTCTCACAATGTACTAGTTTTAAATGGCTTATTGTGTTAAATAATTGTGATCAGATTTCGAAATGGAATTAAGATATATCTGACAGTTCCTAAATAATGTACAGTTAAACCTGTCTATAGTGGTCACCTGGGGGAGATTGACGAAATGACCACTATATACAGGTGACCTTTATATGAAGAGTTTTTATTTTTTGACAAAATATTGCAGGTTAGTTGTAAATAAACATTTTTCATTACATCTTATGTTTTTAATAATGTTTTACTGTTATTTTGCTCCTGTCGTAATTTTACTCTGGTTTACATTTATTGTTGATGAAATTATCTCAATATGTTATGATTTGAATAAAACATACAAATAAATAAATAAAGATATTTAATAAACAAAAGTACAATTTCCAGTAACACGACGTTGAACTGGAAGCATTGTTTCCAAAATCGTCAAGAATCTCACGTTTTCTTTCGCCACACATTTCTTCTTTGCAGAATTACAATATATGATCAAGTTGAACAGCATGTCAAGCATGACAGGGAAATGACGCAAAAGTAGCGTTGCCAAAAACTCGTTGTGTAACGCCAAAATATCTTTATTTTCTTTTTAGAATTTACCGTTTGTGATTCGATATGTAGTCGTGTTTGTTCTTGAATTAAAAAATGTACCACGTGTGTAATGAGCTGCAATGGCACTTGAAATGAAGAAAACAAGAATGCATATCAATGTAACAGATCCAATCATTCTCGTCGTCGACACCCATAGTTTGATCTTCATGGGGAATGCTACGGCAGAACAACCAGCATGGAAGATACGCGATTGAATGAAGTAATAATGTAAAAGATCTGTGACAATATTGTTGCCGTAGACTTGTCTTCGGCGAATTCATCGATTCTACCGATAATACAAGAGGACTTCCGAATCATGATGGTAATAAGGTAACATAAATCCGTTATAGTGAGAGCTATGAGAATCACCCCTGTACTGTTGCGCAATTTTCTCTGGAGAAGAATTACTAGGCTCATAATGTTACCACTGCTACCAAACAGAGCTATGATAGGGAACAGTATGCATTCGTTGACAAATAGGAGGTCACCTCCTGTTTTGGAAATCACATTTAATGGCCGTTGGAACGGGGGGTGTGTTTGGATGCGATCACACCCCCTTTCCACACACACACAAAAANNCGCACCCCCCTTTCCACCAAAAAAAAAAAAGTTCGAAACTCAATTATCCAATAAATACAATATGCCTTATCTAATAAAGATTCATTGCAAATGCGACTTTGTGCTTTTGACACAAGAATAGTACTTTCAGCCACCTTCACTGTTTTTTTATAGCCCTTTTCGGAAACCGTTTCTGGAACTACGAGTTTGATTCTAATTTTATAATTTCGTAAGCGTTATTTCCCTTATCAGTTATCAAGTGAATTGACATTCTCTATCCAGAGTTGTCGTTCCCGCTATGCTCCACTCTAGAGTGGAGCGTAGTGGGAACGACAACTCTAGAGTGGAGGGTAACGGGAACGACGACTCTGGATAGAGAATGCTGAATTGATTGAAATGTCGGACACAACATTAAGCCGGGTTTTCCACAAATGTCGAGCCCTTATATATAATTTGAGCAATAAGTAGCACTATATTTTCACTCAATAGCATCTACGTACTATTGTTGTCACTACCGGAACCTGTGGCGGATTCAAGAGCACACCCC
>MJUT01010276.1:899564-913245 GCA_002080005.1 Gigantidas platifrons | reverse complement strand
AACTACCAAACTCATTAAGCCACCCGGGCCCTACAACTACCAAACTCATTAAGCCACCCGGGCCGTGAAATTGACAGTTACTAAATAAAGTAATTTATTGAAACAGACGGTCATTCTCCCTCAGACATAGGTGACCCTAGCCTCTTTTTCAATCTTTTGACTACAAGCCTACTTGATGAAGGTTTACCATAAATATGTATTTATCCTGCAATTGGGTTATTTTTTGTCATAATAAATGGGTTGAAATAAACTGGTGCTTTATTATGACAGTGTCATGATAACACTTTTCACATTAGCCTAATAAAGTTATTAAGCCACGCCCCTGTCATAATAACACTTTTCACATTAGCCTAATAATGCTATTAAGCCACACCCCTGTCATAACACTTTCCACATTAGGTTAATAAAGATATTAAGACACGCCCCTTTCCGCAACTACTTTTGAGGTATCAATGGTGTTTCTGTTATCTTTTTATTATTATTATTAAATTAAACAACATTTTTTTTGTAAATTTTATTGCAGGATAAATACAATATTGGTGTATGGACGGTAAATATAGAATTTATGTGGCTCGGCACGAAACGGGTAGAAAGACTCACTAAAGCTCGTTCATTCACCCGTTTCTAAGACTCGCCACATAAATTCTATATTTACCATCAATACACCAATATTGTATATGCATGCACTAAAAATTAAATATCTACGTCTATATTGGATTTGGGTATTATGTACTCATATTAACATCTCCTTTTCTATAGATAGGTTACATTATAACACTCTTTGTATATCCCAAAACCCTATGTATGTATATCTAAAAAGTATTTCAAGATAAACCTACCTTTACCCAAGAATATTTATGTAGAGTGTCGAGACCATACAGTTCCTATATAAAAAAAAAAATATCATACTAAATATGAGAATTAAGTTTCTTAAGATTAATAATTTTGCTCTTAGCATGTGTTCAGCTTTTAATAAACTTTTATGATTAGGTAGGCTTTTCGTTGATTTGACAGTTCATGTGACCCCTGCTGTGACCTTATACAGAATGTCATTAGATGTTAGTGTAAATCTAACAAAAGGTCCAATAACCTCCAATTTTAATTAGATAGTATATTACAGCTCCCTTGTGGTAAATAAATATATCTCAGTCATAAAAGCACTGTTCCTTAATAATAGATCTTTTGCACATTCAAGATTATTTAAGGAATATTTGAAATTGTGGAACAGATTATATATATGATATAACCTGGTTTGGGTCAGTTTACGCTTAATAAAACGCGAAGCGGTTTATGAAAAGCATAATCTGTTCCAAACCAGGTTATACAAGTATAACCTGTTCAACAATTTCAAATATTCCTTATAATTTAATTTATACAGTAAAATTTAATGATTCCTCGATTTTAATTACGATTATTTCATGTGACTATTTGAATTTGTCGTTGGCGGATGAACACCACAATACCAACCCAGGTTATCCAGTATAACCAAAATTTTCTCCAGGCGGATCAGCCAATCAGATTTCAGTATTCAAATCAAATTAAATTATATTCAAATATCATTCCTTTTTATACCTGCTTTATGAGTTATTTCACTTACAACCGGTAAAATGGTACCAGGTCTAGCAAGAGCAATGGAAAGGACAAAATTTATAGATATTTGAGCATGGTAATATATCAATCAGAGAATCAGATTTACTTTTATCCATGCTCACTAACAAGCAAATAACTTCTAATAAAATCTTACCGGCCCCCAATTACCACCATAAAGTCCAAACTCTGCCTCAAGGGCTTTCCTAGGGAAAGATGGCAACTTCAAAAATTCTTCATGTAAAAATGACACATGGTTCTGTAACTGTAAAACAAACAAAATAAAACAAACTTCTAAATTATATTACCAAAATATATAACACAATAATCATCAGAAATTATTATACCTCACATAATAAAAAATCAATTCTATTGGTTAAAAGATAATCACATGACATAAAATAATATGGATATTTTTGCTTCTAATCGCCACCATCGGTGAATAACCTCAAGAATTACACACGTCCATTGAATAACCCTATTATTCAACGGTGAATAACCTCAAGAATTACACACGTTCATTGAATAACCCTATTATTCAATGGTGAATAACCTCAAGAATTACACACGTCCATTGAATAACCCTATTATTCAACCGTGTAAAAACATGGACTAATACTTTTAACAATTCAAATATTAAACAGTATATTTCAACTGTTTGTACGGTATAATAAAACAGTTACGGCCCTCTGAATCGGTGAATATCCAAAATTGGGGAAATAACCCTAGTAGGGTTGACAATTTTGGATATTCACCTCTTCCGAGGGCCATAATTGTATATTATTATACTTCATGTAAGTTTCTGTAGTGATATCTGGTACTGTAATATTTTGGCATATTACCTGGACAATTAGACACTCAGTATATTAATGTGATATTAATGTGATCTTGTCGGGTCGGGTAATATGTCTCTCAGACCTGGGTAATATTTTGCCATATTACCTGGACAAGACCACATTATTATATAAATATTACTTTCAAAGTTAGCATTTATTTTCGTTAAATTTAAGGGAGTTAGTGATTGTTGTTTGACACCAATTGCAAGTGAGCAATTTTTCAGCTATATCATATTTTTAGGTAAGATGATGACTTTGTACCAGACCAACACACTTAGTTGGATTTTTATAGTGCTAGCTCACTGAAACAACACTCCACAGGTCACGGGGTCATGTCTCTCCACTTGGACACATTATCCTGATTCACAGCCAACCAGTCTTTACCCTTACATCTTAATACTATATGCTTAGTGGAGAAGCAACAAATACCAATTTTATAGTCTTTGGTTTGACCCAACATGGGTTTGACCCCACCGGGGCTTGACCCCACGATCTACGTTACTCAAGGCGAAGATATAAACTTTTTGGGTTTGATGCGATCGTCAATAGAAAAAAATCTCCAAAAATATGATTCCTCCAAGCAGAACTTAAAACTGCAGTAATTTTGAGCATACCTGATGAAGGTTCCAGAAACGTGTTGTACACATTCAATTAGATATACATATCAGTGGTCGATTTCACAAAAAGTCGTAAGTCTAAGATCAGTCGTAAGTGTGAATTTCAACCAATCAAAGGCTTGGAAATCACACTTACGATAACACTTACGATTAATCTTAGACTTACGACTTTTTGTGAAATCGACCCCATGTTTCTATGGTACCATGGTAGTTAAGTTTAAAAAATGGGTGCGAAAATTGGTTGAAATAACACATGTAAATACACAGTATCATAGGGTCAGACAATACATTTTTTTATATTGATTATTCATGATATGATTTTGTCTATTTTATTTGAAAGTTACAGGTTGCAAAATTTTAAACCATACACATGTAAATGTGAAAAATATTCCAATTACAGATGAAGTTTTCAATGTAATATTTTGAGTATACTACAAAAAAAATCATTTATCTGAGAATCAAATGCTCAAATTTTGTATGAATAGTAATTCATTAAAAGTATTAAGAGTAACTTGCTCTTACATTAATAATTGTCTAACTCTTAGAAATGAGATTAGTCAGTATTCATAATAGTGTCATATTATTATTGTGTCTTCTATTCATAAACATGAACTGTAACTTCACTTTGGGCCTTTGCCAATTATTGTAATTGTGTTTGTGCAAATAAAATATTTGCATTTGTATTGTAAGGTAACTGTTTATATCTAATTCTAACATCACCTCCTTTCGCTTTGTTAACAAACGAGCGAGTTATCCATTCAGTATAATCTCATTAGCACATGCGCCGGTTAATGTGACTTACTTTTCCATTGGCAGCATAAATTGTAACCCGAATATTGCCGATAGAGGGTGCAGTATTATTCGAGTTACATAAATTGTGTGCGACATATTCCGCAAGCATAAATATAAATTACCGTCTTCCATTCAAAGCATACTACCGTATTTGTACTCTTAGACATATCAGAATCGAAATAAATCATGAAAACCAGAATGTGTTTTTGAGTTTTAACATGGATTGGCGAATATTAGTAAATTTTATCCTACACTTCTGGCTCGGGATAAAATACTAATATCCACCAACCCATGTTAAAACTCCCAACACATTCTGGCTTCCATGATTTATATCTTAAACTAACCTGGTGTGGTGGTGTACTCTTCAACACAGCTGTAGTAAACAGAACCTTCCCTATTTCTACATATTTCAGCGTGAATGCCTGCAAGGAATTTCCAATATTAGCACACACAAAAATTACATACATTATGTTGTACTATTGTTCATGATGGTATATATTTTTAACTTTTTATTTTCAATCTAAATTATTATAATTTGTTCATTCAACCAATATTTTACATGTATTTAAAAAACATTGTTTTCTCTTATAGTCTCAAAGGGGAATTTGCAGTAGTGCCTACCGCCAAAATTTGGGGGCGGAGCTTATCAGTAAAAATCCCTGAACAGCATATTTATGAAACTGTATGTCACATGACCAACATGACCAAGGTCACATACCTCAGAAATTTGAAGTGATTTTTGTAGGTTTTAGGCTGATGAAGAATATTACTAATAATAAGACTAAAAGTTTGGTAGAGAGAAACAATAGTGACCATGCCTGTCAAATATTTTGCACCAAAAGTAACTATGAAACTGTGTATCATTGATTTTTCCTCCTCGAGATGACCATGGCCAAAATAATGAAGAAACTGAATGTCTGCTCCGCCCACAGCTATTTATACCCACACTTCCCCTTATTTGGGCCGTCATGGGGGTGATCGTTTGGTAGCTGCAGTCAGAACCTATCAACATTAAAATTGGTGAGCTGTACTCGATACAACATTATGTGATAAAGTTTGTCAGTGACTTGTGGTGACAGGTTGGTGGTTTTCTTTGGTTTCCTCCACCAATAAAACCGACCACGCAACATAACTGAAATATTGTTGAAAGTGGTGTTAAACACCATAACCATAACCCTGACAACTGTTATCCTGCTATCAACAATGCTATGAAGTACAATTTTTTACACACCTGATATTTTTTTACAGTCATGTATATGTGTGTTAGGTATTATTTTATAAGTAAAAAATAGTAATTTTGGTTAAATTCGTTTCATACAAAAATATATTAAGGTAATTCATATATATATAGTCACTGAATACAGGGACGGATCCAGGATTTCAAGTTAGGGGGGGGGGGTGCACTTAAAAAAATCGTGCCGAGCGGAGGGAGGCGCGAACATTTTTGGGGTATTTCGTGTGAAAAATCAGGATTTTACGCAAAAAAAAATCATATTTTTTCCAATTTTAGGGGGGGGGACACCCCCTTCCCTGGATCCGCCCCTGGAATAGAGTTCACCTGTAATTAAATACCTGATTGTTTGATAAGATTTTGAAAGTTATTGATTTTGTCACTGTTTCTACGGTTTTACGATTGGACTTTGGAACTGTTGAGACAGTGTGCTATTTTTTGTTTTCATTTCATTACCTGTTTATCGAGTGCCTGGAACGCTAGATCAGGATTCATGTTAACCAGGCTTAACTGTGGGTAGAAGTTACGACGGAAAAAGTAGAAATCTCTGACGTAGGAATTCAGGTTATGTATTTGATCTGAAAAAAAACCCAATATCAATAATAAAATATAAATTAATAACAACAAAGTCTCCCTAAAATGTCAGAAACTACGGTGTTTTGTCAACTTTTCAAAATTACCCTCTATATATAGGTATAAAACACACTTTCTTAAAAAAAATATTGTTTACTGATTATGTTTCCTGTTGATTTGGTTTGATTTTTGGTGTTTTAATGCCACTTTCAGCAATATTTCAGCTATATCACGGCGACCAGTTTTAGTGGTGGAGGAAGCCAGAGTACCCGGAGAGAACCACCGACCATGGGCAAGCAACTGGTAAACTTTATCACTTGCGGTTGCGAGTCGAGTGCACCCTTTTTTTGTAATTTACAAAGTCAGGCGCGAACCCACACCATATTGGTGATAGGCTTGTATGAGCTGTTAGATCCAGCGATCTAACTCATTGAGCCACCCAGGCCCCTGTTTCTTGTTGAATTATCATGAAATTTGTACCACTAAAAAATAAATTTTCTACAGTTTCTAAAGTAAATCTTACAATAGTTTTAGAAATAATTATTTTAATATATTAATAAATTTAAGATATATTAGATTTTTTGACACCATAATTTACAAAAAAAATATGTTCAGACTTTCCTCCACTACTAACTCACTTGATTTACTGTCTACTAGAAAGTACGATGGGTATTCATCTTCTGGAATATTGAAGAACTCTAGACTTTCCTGTAGAATCTGAGAGAACTGGGTGTCCTACAATTAAATATGTTTTCTTTGATATAAATGTAAATTAGAAAATAAAAATTCACCTGTTTTGACTTCATAATTATTTAAGAAGAAACAATATTTATGAAATAAACAGAGACAAAAGTGGCACTAAGGATCTAATTACTGGTCCCTGGTTTAATTCCATCACACTACTGTGCCTTTCCCAAGCCATGACCCGGATTCTGAACATCATACGTTGTGGGCTTTTTTGTTTTTTGTTGTTCATTTTGATGGAATTGTTGACATCACTGTTTAAGGTAGTACCATACACTTGAGGTAAAATTTGATCTGCTCGTTTAATTGTCTTATTTTTTTTTTGGCAGTGTGTTTGAATATATCCACTGTAATAAATATCAAAATTTTAACAAATTCCAACCAACAGACTCAGAGCTAGCCACATAGCAGCTTTTCTCTTTGTGGTTTTGATCACTGAGATGCTTGAAATCTGCGTACAAACATCATATGATCAAAACATTCAACTTCAGTTTATAATTTAGATAAAATAAGCAAAGCATGACTATCGTGTTATATACAGTAAATTTCCCTCATCTTGTGTGAAATATGCACATTTCGTGCAAACACCGATATACATAAAAATTATGAAAATTAAAAATAGTTTAGTGGATTTTGCACTCAAATAGTAAAATATGATAAATAGTCCCCTTCAAGAGGGGCTAGTTTTTCAATGCAGAAGGGCTGGCCCTAAAAGAGGGGAGAGTACTGTATAGAAAAAAGAATACAATGCTCTTGTATACATATATAAATACTGTTAAATGACATTGCTGAAAGGTTCTTATTTTAACATTAACTTGTAAAGATTTAAATAATAAAGACCTCATGTATGGGTAACTGTGTAGGTATACTGGTCTGGTCTGGTCCATGAACAATTATCTTCTTAGCACTAGGTACCATGGCCGATATCAACAAATATGGCTGTAATATAATCAACATGCTAAATAGACAGACTAAATGGATTTATACAATATTTCTTACGAGTATCTTCTTAGCACTGGGTACCATGGCCGATATCAACAAATATGGCTGTAATTATAATCAACATGTTAAATAGACAGTTAGAGTCGACTTTAACACAATAGTTCTTGGGAGTATCTTCTATCTTCAGCAAATATGCTCTTTTATAAAAATAAGTCATTGTTTTATTTTGAGCAAATATGCCCACTTATTAGAGATCGTGAGTTTTTGTTGTTTAACGCCAAATGAGAAAATTTTCTGCTATATCATGGATAGAAGAAGTTGCATTCGATTAAACGATATTGATGTTCGCATTGTACTAGACCATCACGCTTAGTTTCATTTTTATAGTGCTAGCTCACCAAGACAGCAGTCCATGGGTAAATATGTCGTCCCACTCTGACACATTATCTTGATTCCGAGCCAACCAGTCTCACTCCTTATAAATACAATAATTTCACAGTCTTTGGTTTGACCAGACAGGGGCTCGACCCCAACATCTACCACATTCTAGATGAGCATGCTATCCATTACACCACTGATACAGTCTGTTATATTAGAAAACTAATTTAACACTTCTTTACAAATGTTGCATTGTCCTTACTTTGAAAAAAGCAAAGATGTCATCCTCTGCAATTAATAAGTTTCATGAAAATTTCCCCCAATACTCACTAATTTACACAGGAGAAACGTTTGAGTGACCAAGACACTAATTAACCCAGAAGAAACGCTTGTGTGACAAAGATTTCCCCCAATACTCACTAATTTACCCAGGAGAAACGTTTGAGTGACCAAGACAATAATTAACCCAGAAGAAATGCTTGTGTGACCATGATTTCCCACAATACTCACTAATTTACCCAGAAGAAACGCTTGTGTGACCAAGATTTCCCACAATACTCACTAATTTACCCAGAAGAAATGCTTGAGTGACCAAGATTTCAACCAATACCCACTAAATTACCCAGAAGAACATGTGAGTGACCAAGACACTGAATTTACTTACATCACATTGTTCTTTCTTTAAAGTCATCTTTAGATCCTTGAAGTAGATTCCTTCAACACTTGGTATCACCTAAAATAAGAATATTACACAAAGCTAGAATTTTTGTGATTACCACATTTTCCGCCAAATACTGTTTAAGCTATGTTCATCATATTCTGCTATTATTTATACTGAGGCATCTACATCTTATGAACATGTCAATTTTTCATGGTCCATTGATTTCATAAATATAGCCTATATTCAATTTAAACTTTTTGTGATTATCTCAGTCTCTCATAATTGTTTAGTGCCAAAGAGCAGTAAAACTTTGTTCGGACCAGTACATTTTTCAGTTTTTATTTAGAACTATGTAAAAATAAATTAAAGAATTTGATTCGGACCAGTAAATTCAAATATTCATTTTGAAGACTGCAATTTTTATTGGTTAATAATTTTATAGCAATTAAATGTAAGCATCATAGTCAGGGTAAAAAAATAATTGGTTTATAATCAGCATGATTTGACCATTCTGAGTTTGATCCAGTCAAGAAGGGAATATGATATAAATAAAACAAAATTAGAAGGAGAGCTGCAATCTCAAACTCATGGACCCCAATGATATATCTAGCTTTCAACTACATGCTTATATATATTTTTGTCTTCTGCTTCTTTGAATAAATAATTTTCAGAAGTATAAAATTTTAATCAGCATGCATATATAATTTTATGATGTTTGTATGTTCTTCCTAGGAAACAGATTTAAGAAAGGTTTTTGCTTGTTTCTAAATCCTTTTGTCCAATTGTTGTTTATACCAAAAAAATATGTTTAGACTAAATATAGATAAAGTTATCCTTACCAGCCATATCAGAGCTAGTGCTCCTCCTATTGCCTCTTGACTTCCAGCACATGGACTTCTTACATAAAACATCACATACCCAATCTACAAATATAATAAACTCGTAAAGTCAAACCTGCTTTAGTGACCACCTTAATTAAGCAACATCTAACATCATGTGACCTTAATTTTGATTCCCTGGACAATGTATTTCATATTGATTAAACCAGTATTTAGTGACCCCTTTTCGTGTGTGACCCTATTTCAATGTTCCGTTGGAAGGTCATACAAGACATGATTGACTGTATATATGTATACACAAAGGGGAGGTAAACAGTCTTTTTGATGTCTTTTTGTGTAATACTCACATACCTGCCAAGCTGTGAAACTACAAAAATAGGTGATGACCCCCTTTTGAGAAAGAAAAAAAATGGGTCATAATATCTGAAAAACTTTTTGGTTAAAATCAAGGGAACTCCTATCAAATATAAATTATCTCAAAACAATACACTAATCCGATTAATTAATACCATTTTTATAGCAATCAGATATTGAAAATTTGAAGCCTTCCAAACAAACCGTGGGTTTGTATTCAAAATATCAGAATGCATGATCTTGCCATTAAATGCATTTTTGAAGTAGAGAGAAAAGTTGAGGATAATTTTGAATGGCTTTGTATCTTGCTAGTGTGAGATGATTTTTAGTTCAAAGTTAAGTCACATTATCTACAATACAATCTACATATAAAGAAATCAATTATAAATGATAATAATTTAATTTGATTTGAATAGTTCAATCTGATTGGCTAATCCGCCTGGAGAAAATTTTGGTTATACTCGATAACCTGGGTTGGTATTGTGACGTCACCAACGTGTTCATCCGCCAATGACAAATTCAAATAGTCACATGAAATAATCGTAATTAAAATCGAGGAATCATTAAATTTTGTTGTAAAAATTAAATTATAAGGAATATTTGAAATTGTTGAACAGGTTATATCAACAATTTCAAATATTCCTTAAATGATTTGATGCACATGTAGGATTAAATAGTGTCCGATGTGAAATATTGTCCTCTGTTACAATTGTTTTCTATGATAAAGTCTGAGGACGGAATAAAGCGCACTTCTTTTGGTCTGTTGGAAATTTTTCATTTGAAAAAGATACAATCGGACACATTTTCACAGGACAATATTATGGCTTACACATATAGCTCAACGACAAGTGCCCTAGAGGAGCAGGAACTGCTGACCCTTCCGGAGCACTTGAGTTCAAGGTTTTTGGTGGTGTTCAAGTTGCACAATCTTGACTTTACTGTGTAGTGTTTTGTTGACCATTACTTGTTTTCTTGTCTCTTTTTCTTTTGGCCATTTTACTCTCCGTCTTTCTTCGACTTATGGCTTCTAATAAAACTCTTTGTATTCTTCAAACTTTTTTAAGTGGTAAAACAGACCCTATTTTTATAATATTAAACTCAGTCAAACCAAACGCTTTATTATTTAAAACTTTGTTTTTGTCATGAATAAAGTTAAAGATACTGTTTGATTGACACACCAAAATATATGTAGTTGAAATGCTGCTAAAGTTGGCATTAAACACCAATCCATCAATGTCCGATTGGCATCAATTTTACAAAAATCAAATAATTAACCATACCAAATAGTTAAACAAAGAATGAGCCATCTGAGCTGGCAGATCTTGGAAATGTAAGATTAATTTTCTCAACAGGAACAGTAACTCTTCCATCTTCTCCTTAACTGTCAATTTCTCCAGAAAATGTCGGAGAAATAAGACGGGGTCGTCTACAACTGCATTCCATATCACTTTCTCTGCGACCTCAGAAACTACAAATATATTCATCAAATTTAATACAGAAATATAGTTCTAAGGAATATGCAAAACAATTACATAAAGCAAAACTATAGATTTTTACTTTCAATACTGTGTATTTATTTAAATTCATTGATACAATGTACCGATTTTCGTGGTTTGAGGAAAACTTTTTTTTGTGGATACGTAAATTCCTGGATCCCCTGTAATTGTAGGTATATATATATATATATTTCATATTAAACATGATAAAAAAAATTAACATTTGAAAGTGCTAAAAGGATCGTTTTTACAGCAAATAAAAAGGTGGATATTATTCGAATAGCGGATGGAGCATGGCAGGGTTGAAATTCTGATAAAGGAATAATGTAGCTTCTGCTTCAGAGATTGAGGGCAAATCAGAAGTCATAACTGCAACAGGTACGTTTGAAACTCAGAGAATAAATATGGCTGTACAATAATAATTATTATGTTCTGGGTACTGGTGTAGATTTCCAGAGCTTAAATCCGGAGCTGGTCTTAGTGCATCCCCAGGTTGCAGATAAGGGGTGCTCTCTCAATAAGGGATTGTCAGGTTATAATATGGACCGTGGACCATAGTGGGTAACAGGTTTGGAGAGGACAATGCTTCCTACATGCTAAAAACTTCTTTTGTAGATTGTGAAATTGAGTAGACACATGGTAGCTGCTACAGAAGACTAAATGTTTTGTCCCTACCAAATATTCATACTTTTTCCATGGTAGTTAAATGTTTTCTCTACTGGACCATCCCTCCCTCATTTCTATATTGTTTTTATATTGTTGAACTTGTTCTCATCCTGAATTTAGCTAGGGTTAAAGTTCATATAAGGTTAAAGTTCATATATTCAAGGACAAAAGAATAAACTGTAGATTCTTTGAAATAAAGGGGCCCGGGTGGCTCAATGAGTTAGGTCATTGGATCTAACAGCTCATACAAACCTATCACCAATAGGGCATGGGTTCGCGCCCGGCTTTGTAAATTACAAAAAAGGGTGCACTCGACTCGGAGCCGCAAGTAATAAAGTTTAACAGTTGCTTGCCCATGGTAGGTGGTTCTCACCTGGTACTCCGGCTTCCTCCACCACTAAACCTGGTCGCCATGATATAGCTGAAATATTGTTGAAAGTGGCATTAAAACACCAAAAATCAATCAATCATTTGAATTTAGCTAAAATACTGCTCGCTGGATGTAAAGCAATAATCAATCAAATAATTATGTCTTGGTATACATCTCAATGAAAATGTGATTTACTACACTTATAATTCATACAAACAAATATCCAGTAGTGATTACGTTTGTCAGTGACTTGCGACAGGTTGGCGGTTTTCTCCGGGTACTTCGGTTTCCTCCATCAATAAAACTATAGTAACCACCACGATATAACTGAAATATTGTTGAAAGTGGCATTCAACACCATAAACCAAACCAAACCGAACAAAATCCATTATTTTAATCCTACCTGATATTCCTTCACTGCTGACATCTCCATCATCCAACATATGAATTATGGGTAAAACACAAGCACAGATGCATGATGGGAAGAACGACTGGGTCATTTGCATATGATGCACATGCTCAGTTCTCTCTTCTTCACCTACATAAATAAAACAATTTGTCATTATGACCTTATAAATATAAAAAAATCTGATAAAATTATTATGAAAAGAAATTTTAAAAAGTGATGGTCAACAATTCCATCCATATCAAGAAAACAAACAACTACCTGTCGGCTCAAATAACTTAGGCCATGCAAAGTTAATTACTTGGTTCTCAGGCCCTTTTTTGTCAAAATTGATGAGGGAGGGCGGCATTTTTTTTTATCCTTTTACTGCTGTAAAAAGTGATGCGGGAGGCATTTTTTCTTCTTTTTTTTGTGAAAAATATGGCAATGTATAAATCTTTTGTCTAAATGTCAAACGGAAACATGTTTTTTATTTATACATTGTCATAACGATGCTTTAAATCTCATTTAAGCATGATGCGTTTTAAAGCGTTTCACCGACCACGCGATATAAGAGAAAAACGGATGCGGTTGTTTTTTCCGTACGGACAGCGCTACCGCATTTAAATTTTTTTTTTTACTATTGTTGCAAAAAAAACGGCAATGCGGCGACGAATTTCCACATGCGGGCGGGCCTGAGAACCAAGAAATTAACTTTGCATGGCCTTATGGATATTTATTTATTTTCTAAAACATTTAATTTAAATTCATCTTAAATATCTAATTATAAAAGTATAAATTTTCAAAAAAGCAAATCATTTCAAAGGGACGTGTGTTTTATTTAATCATCCTTTAAAGGTACAATGTTGTTGATTTTGGTGATATTTTTTTTCCAGATATTTTTCACAATGAGTACCGTATTTTACGGACTATAGGTCGATATTTTTTTTCCTCAACACGCTGGCTTCAACCTATCGTCCACATCGACCTATACAAGGATGAAGTTGAAAAATCTGGAATCCCTAAAAAAAATCTCAATAAAAATGACAATTTTGTTGACAGTATACCTTTATTTTGCTGTAGGTTTTTTCCTGAATAAGAAGACTGAAATTATCGATGTTCTTGGTGTTATTTTTTTTTAATTAAAGCAATAAAAATATACTAACACTAACAGGGGGTGCAATTCCGGGAATAAAATGTTCAACATCCG